>JAHZMX010005297.1:0-15198 GCA_027743895.1 Seira musarum
ACTTTTTTCAATGAACAACTCATTTGAAAGGTCTCTTTGCACTCTTTTCATGCATGCATGTTTCATTTTATGCATGAGTTTCATATGAAGAATTCGTGGATCCAGCTGCATAGAAGGGCTTTCTTTGACAGTCTATGGAACTTGAGAGACATTAAACGAGTATTCCGAGTCTGAGAACATCTTTCTCTATCGTATTTAACCCTTTCTTCAGCTACGTCCATATAGCTGTATTAACAGCTTTATTTTGCTTACTTCTTGCTTAATTCAAGCAATTCATTACTACAGATCCTTCACTGTCACATGCATTAATTAGGTGCCAAACTAAGATGGTTTCTCCAGTACTACCTTGTATGTTAATCTACGTCAAACCTACGTCAAGCGTCTTTCAAAACAAGAAAAAAACTGCAAGAACAAGAACAAGAATAAGTAAATAATCCCAACCTGCTTCACATTCACAACTGGTTTTTAACAGGCAAAAAAATCAAACTGGTACGATAAAGGGGGCATGTTAAAATATAATTTGAATAAATAATATATTTTGGGATGAGAATGTCCAGCCTCAATCGAAGTGAGCAATATTACAAATGCACTAGACCAATGTGTCAACGGCTATGAATCTCAAATCTTTGAATCGTAAAGAATTTTGCAAGTTCCTTAAAAATTGGATTGAGAAATAAATAAATAAATTGTCTGTTGATGAGTTACGTAAACTGCGGCGGCAATTGCTCTGTGCACATTTATAAATTAAACAATTACTATTAGGCATTATGAATGAATAGCATTTATAATTATTAATATTAAAGTAGATGACTCTACTTATAATATATTATACTGAACTGTTTGTGAGAAATGCTAAAATGATATAAAACGGCTTTTTTACCGGCATGAATTTCTCTATAAAAAGGCTTGCTTCCAATGAAACACCATTAAATGTTAATTTTATTCGTTTTAATTTCAACAATCAATTTGGAAGACAAAACGTACTGATGTATACTTAAAGCAAAGCGTAGATAACTTGCGACTGAATAACGCACGAATGATTAATGAGATGAATAGAGGAATTTTAAAATAATCAACTTTGACCATGTCTAACAAATATCGTGAGATCTCGTGGAGAAAGGAGCAGCAGACAACTAAAGAAAACATTGCAGACATAAAAAATGCCTACCAAATCCAGCTCCAGAAACCATTTGAAGCCAGTGGGCCTGAAGAAGTGTCAAGGAAAATTTTAACGACCCCCAATATCTCCTTAGTAGATGGGCCGTTTCATTTCCACGTGCGGACAGGTAAATAATTAATTGTAAGTTTCAACTCAAACTGATATGAAGCTCTTTTGCAAACTGGTGTCGACTCCTGACTTAAAGGAACGTATGGTGACCCCTACGATGAAATACCATGGAAAGTTAGAATGGGCCTAGCTCTACCTAAGGAACGACATGGCTATACAGATAATCCGTTCGTATGTCAGTATGAGCCACGTGTGCTTATTAATAATTGGGTAGAGGAAATGAGAGACCGCAACTTCATCAAATACCGTGCTCCCCGGATTTCGCAGGTAAGCATTTGGCGAATACTTAAAGAATCATTCAAATCTATAACTTATTCTTTTGTTCCGTAGTACGGCCACCATTATCTGACAGAGTCAATGAGGGCGTACGCAAAACCGCTGTGTAATAAGCAGCGGGACATACTTCTTAACATTTCGAGTTAGTCCTTTTCCCGACATGAATCACGCATGATATTAATTATTTCTACTAATTAATTACTTATATAGTAAATTCAAAAGGCAAGAGGTATGTATAATTAAACTACCTGTTTAATTTCATCAACAGCATTTCCAATTACTGGTCATCCTGGTCACCAGCCCGAATTAAATGTTGATACCGTGCGGTGCAGTGCCCCGAAACCGGAGAGTTGCGTGGAAGATGAGATAATCGAGAAATGTAAAAGAAACATGCGATTTGACAAGCGATACTACAAAGCATCGCACTAGAAACAATAAGCTATACTTCCCTTTCAAACTGCTTCTTGTAGATTTTTGTCTGATAAAATATAATATTCATTAATTGTGATTGATTAAAATAAAGCCAGTAACTGCTGAAAAGTCTCTCAATGCCCCAAGTTACATGTGAATGTGAAGAAAGACTGATGAACATTAAATGTGGAAAAAAGAGAAGACTTAAGACTACTTATCCTATAGGTATACCATATATATATCTATAGGATATATATTTAATAGATAATTCATAGTTTAGTTACACAATTATTGCTATCGTAGAATTCATTGTCTCTTCTGTTGTAGGCATAACTATTTCGACTTCTTCGGGCACTCCTTTCCCCACCAGATACTCCTCTTCGTTTAGTGTTAATCCTTCATCTCCTACTGATGCAGATGGAGTGGCTATTCTCCTACCGGAGAGTTGCGTGGAAGATGAGATAATCGAGAAATGTAAAAGAAACATGCGATTTGACAAGCGATACTACAAAGCATCTCACTAGAAACAATAAACTATACTTCCCTTTCAAACTGCTTCTTGTAGATTTTTGTATGATAAAATATAATATTCATTAATTGTGATTTATTGAAATAAAGCCAGTAACTGCTGAAAAGTCTCTCAATGCCCCAAGTTATGTGAATGTGAACAAAGAATCTGATGAACATTAAGTGTGGAAAAGAGAGAAGACTTAAAACTACTTATCTTATAGGTATACTGTATGCATCTATAGAATATATATTTAATAGGTTAATCATAATTTAGTTACACAATTATTGCTATCGTAGAATTCATTGACTCTTCTGTTGTAGGCATAACTATTTCGATTTCTTCGGCCACTCCTTTCCCCACCAGATACTCCTCTTCGTTTAGTGTTAATCCTTCATCTCCTACGGATGCAGATGGAGTGGCTATTCTCCTTCGAACCGCGTATTTAGTGGTGGTAGCTCTCGTGGGTGGCAGAGGTGGAAGTTCAGAGCCTGGGATGTAGGCTGTGATGGCGGCGGCAGCGGTTACTGCCGTTTGAGCTGGTGCTTCTACGGCGTATGCAACGGTTGCTCCTTGTACTGCGGAGGCTACAGTTACTGCAGCAGCTTTAGTTGTTTCCTCGGACTCTAAGTCGTACTCATCTTTAGTGCTCGTTGTAAGTTGCGTAGTCGTTGTAGGTAGCGTAGGCCATTGTTGTGGTCTTCGTCCCAAAGCGCCATCAACTAGAGCTTGAGCACTTTCACGTTGACCTGGTGGGAAAAAGTTGACAAAACTTCCCCAAAACGTGTTGAGATTGAAGGTTCCAAGGCCTGTGACTAGCTGCGCGATTCCGCGGACTAAAATGTATTAATTAAAACGGATTCCTATTGCATGAATGACATATATATATTTTACTATGAATTTGGCTACTTTCTTCCGACCTATATCACCAGGCGATGCTCGAGGGGTAGTTATTCCTATCGTGGTGTCATCGTCGTACTCTTCGCTGCCTTGGTTCGGGTTTTGACGAAGAGAAGCCGAAGTTGAAGATGAGATTTCATCAAGATCAAAGACGTTATTTTGTTGTCGCTGCCTTTCTTCTTTTATTGCTAGCTTTAAATTTGTCTCCACCTTGATTTTCACATTTAAATATATTAGATACCTAATTTGCAAGTTTTTTCATATCATCGTTTTCATTTCACCCTAAAGCTTACCAGATCGGCAAATTCGCGAGAGTAACCGTAGTCATTAATTAGAGTAGTTTTCAAACTTTCATACTCATTCCGGAGATATGTTGGGTCATCTTCTGGAAACACGTACATTGGACTACATGACACCTAATAAAAATATTAGCCAAAGACCTTTTTCCTTCGCATATATAAAACTATATAATATTTAATTTTTATTGACGATACCTCACAGAGTACCACTGAAAGTGCCAAATATAAAATGATTTTCCACTCCATTCCTGAACGCATTTTAAAAACGCAAACGATCAAAAGTATGTAAAGTAACTGTAAATCAAGCTTAATGACCGGAGTAGATCTGGTAACTTATAAGAAGCGTTTTACCTTTGTAAGATAGGACATGACTAATACAGATCCAAAATATTTGTAACATCTGCGTGCATCCTAATTAATTTTTATGTACGAATATTAAGAAGAAATCATTTTACAATCAAGCTGGATGTGTTTCTCCAGCTTCATGCCCTGGTATATACGACTCTCTTCTAAATGTTTCATGCCCAAAGTGCACATTGTACCTGCATATTAGTTCAATCAAATCGGAGAGCTGAGTCGATCAACGGTCCACGAGCTAGAGTCGCCAGAGCTAGAATAGAATTTGACGATGAACTTTCTAAGACGGGTTATTGTGATCACCAGTTCATGGACACCAGTTCTGCTGGTGGTTGTTCACGCATGAATAATTGGTTGACTGGTAGAAAGGAAACCTGAAAAAAGAAGTGGGGAAAAGTGAGACTAAACGCAATTAAACTTCACTTGCACTTTAGACACATGGAGCGTTAAATACGTTACGTAAGATATGCGATATTAATGTGATGATGATGATGAGCATGAATATTTCTATTCCAAACCAAAGTGTTTCATAAATGAAGCTATATAGAATTAATATTGATTGGTCATTTCGGCCATTCCCAATTATTTGTCAAGCATACAATTTATTCAGGGTTAACTTGAATTATGAATACAAGGTAGGTCTCAAAAATGGCTTCAAATTACCAGATCTGGTTTCCAAAATCTGTATACTAATACATAGGTATTTCAAAATAAAGTTCAAATAGTTTAAATTTATTTTGGGTTTCCAAATAAATTTTTCGCCGAAGAGAGGTACAGTTAAAGCAAAATTGTACAATCTATCTTGATACTCTGGAGCTTCGTAGAACTTGAGGTTCTCTAACTAGTAATACGATGAATCGATGTACATTGTTTTCGTATATTCTTTTTAAAGTTTAAGTGACTTTGGCAAAAGTTTCCATAAAAAATTTGTGTTCTAGTAAAGAAGTTGATTTTGAAGGATCGGAAAGACATTTAAATAAAATTTAGAGATGCATAGCTTGTATACATTCATTAATTAATGGAATTCGTACGTTTTCCGGGTCGGCTAGGTCTAGCTATTATTTAGACAAGTTTACATCTAAACGTATTTCATTACTGAAGTGAAGGAATTATATGAACATTATTTTGTTACTTGTTACTTTAGTCTATAAAATATCAAACAGATTTCAAGTAACTGACAAGTAATATTACGATTGCATTATATCAAATACAACGGTCTATACAACGATACAACATAATTTTCAATGGCTTATGGTTTCTTGTAATGAAAACTGAAACGGAAGTAAATCGTATTTAGTTTTAATAAAAAATAAAGCTCAAAAAATGAAAAGTGGAAATGTTTTAAATGATATTAATCAAACAATATAAGCTTCCTAAACATCCAATACAAATTATGCACGTTATATCATTGGTTAGGAATGTTTGAACAAAATAATAAAAATGACATTTAAGTGCTTATGAGTTAAGTACAATTATAATACTATAATACCATAAGAATTTAATGGTAACCTTCATGAACTACATATTAGAGAATCAGCACCATCCTAACGTTTTTAGCGAAGACGTCCTTTCCAAATAAAGTTATACATTTGTTTCAAATACTTGTATATTTTTAAAAAGGTGAAATGAAGTGGTGGTTCGAACTTCGAACTATGTCAAGTACACATTCGTTTCCGGTTGATGTTTCTTCAACTACTCCAAACATAAAGTCATTTGCTTCGCACAGGAAATTATTGAACCTTTTCACGCTGAACCTCGCGTTCGGAAGCATCAATCCTCGCCAAATTCTTCGCTGCAGTGCTGCCCTGTAAAATCGCCATAAGCCATTTTGCAACGGCAATCGGGAAGCTTAAGATTGCGATCAACATCAGCAAGTCTAAAACCAACAAAACATAATAAGATTATTAGTTATGTTATTAAAGAGTAAAGATTATATTTGTCTAATCAATTTCAATTTTAAAATAAGCTAACATGAGTCGTAGAAATGAAGCAGGTACATAGTCATGTAAAAGATTTCATTTCCAGCACACATTGTGAACAACACGGTCTTGTTGGTGTAATACAATCGGAGCAGGAATGGGTCGTTTTCTGGGATGTACTTGTGGCTTGTTTGGCCTTGAAGCAACGATCTGCAAAATCAATAATCAATATTTACATTTAAAAATGACATAGGACAAAATTAAATACAGTTTAATTAAAATTGATGCAACGTCATACGTATGAAGATGAATCCAGTGCATTGCAATGTCAACGACGAGGCTCATTTGGAAGAAGAACGCATACGAAGGATAAAATGCAGCCAAACACATCATCAAACATGCGGTTCCACAACGATCGGTTAACTGATCCAACATAGCACCAAATTTGGTACCTTTATACAATTTTAAGACATACAATTTAAATTTATAAATCCAAAATCATGGTTTATTTAAACAATCTACATAAAGTAAAGTAACGGTTTTCTTACTTTGGTTGAAATGTCTCGCTGCGTGACCATCAACAGCGTCCAGTAGAGCACTTGTAATATAGCAAATGAACGCCCACCCAGGGCACGTGGGCATAAAATAGCACGATAATACTGCAAGGACGATACGAGCGTATCCTGCAAAAAATTATTTACAACTTATTTTCTATGCATTTTCACATTACGTTATTTTTTGCCACCTGCAGATTTAATTAATCTTTGTTTTTATACTTGAAAACTCACCGATTATGTTCGGAACAAACAGGAACACGTTCTCCTCAGTAGTCATATTGTTTCCTTTAGAACTTTATTGCCTTCTAAATAATTATGTATGGAGACTTATCGCGTATGAAGGTAGGTACACAAAAATTTTGAATTTCTTACGTAGTATTTTCCAATAATAATAGCTTTTCTTGCTCTAGCGTCTAGATTTGACTAGGTACTAGGTACATAGGTCGCAAAAGACGTTTCCTTTTAGATTTTATGTATGACCTTGAAAGGATGGCCCTAGTTTTTCACGCCTAAATCTCAATGTGGTTGTAAGAATGACGTAAGTCAGGTAAACAACGGAAGTCAACCAATGAAAAGTCGAATCATGCATGCGTAATTGACTTGAAAACTTTTATGAGCTAAAATATGACTCAATCCTCCATCAACTTTGAATTCTTGTAACGAGTTTTGTTATCCAACTCAGGTGATCTCTTCTCCGTTTCTCCATTCCAAAAATTCATTCACATCTTCTTCTTTGCATGGCCATCCTCCATCATTATTATCGCCATCACAAAAAAGAAGTACATAGAGGAGCTGCTCACTCGTTCTCACAAACACTCATGGACGTGACGCAAAAGATGCATGCATGTGAACAATAATGTGGTGAAGTGTGATGAGAAAGTAAAGGCAGTCCAGCCAGATGAATGAAAATGTGTGCCAAAACAAAACACATGTGTTTTGATTAGTTCACCATCACCATATCATCTGCATTTTCGGTGCATAAACGAATCCAGGGAAAATAGGTCGATCGGAACGGAAACCCGTTAGTCCGTCCGAGGTCGTATTTCACCACCGCCGGAATTGAAGTCAGTAAATTGATAAGTGGTAATTAATTATTGACGACTACCCCCGTAATTGCTAAAAACTATCTTATTTGCAGCCGCGGTAAACATCGTGCCAATATATTACTATTTTCTTGAGTCCTCCGACTTAAAAACTCTTCCATTTCGTTTTTAAAGTCAAGAATAAAAGATACATACATCTGAAGGTAAATAGATGGTAATGTATGTAGAATGTAGGTATGTCAAAGAAAATGGCCACAGCTCGAAGCACCATCATACATAACTAAATTCCTTTGTATGATGTGATGATGAAACCAAAACGGCAATGCGGGCTAATCTTTTGCGAGTTCTCTTGGAATGCTAACTGGTATAAAATAAACAATAGCACCTCTTCTCCCGTTTGTTCAGTCATGTTCACATACTTTGACGAGCTGTTATGTTGCTGTTTTATGTAATTTAACAACGTACGATTTTCGGGACGCATTCGGATAGAAATACGGGTTCCGAGCAAGCCATTTAAAGAGCATATGATTTTGCAGCAGAATAATTAATTGTCAATAGCCAATTCCAAAGTTAGCTGGTTTTATTAAAATGTACTTTCTCTATATCAAATTATTCTAATAGTTTTATCGGCATCCTAATCTAATTAGTACTTTTATTACCATCGTTCACTGCTTAATTTCAATACTTTCTTTGAACATTTTTCGTTGCAGACCGTTCACAATGGCTGGAACATTAAGCAGCTTAAGGCTAATCACCAATTCAACTCCAAGGGTAAGTATGAAGTGAATAGTTACTGAATCAGGAGCCTGTGGTGAGGCTCCCAGATAAGATTAAGATTCAATGAAGTCGGATTGTATCTATTTTACGTAACTTCATTCTTATTCTTACAGCTATTTAAAGTCGCTGGTAGTCTTTCGTCGTCAGTACAGCCTCCCGCCCACTGTTTATATGCGCCAGTCTCTTCGAGAAAGTATTCTATCGTAAGCAGATCGTTTTTATCAATTATAGTGAAATAGTTCAGAAGTGAAAGTTCGATATCCGGGTTTTTCGTATTTTAGCAAGCACCTGTCAGCAAACCTGAAGGAAGAACTTTATGCACATTGATCCCAGGTCTGAGAAACTTGGTTTTTTTAATCGTCAAATGCTCTCGCCTTTGTCATCATTTTACTTAATTAACACCGATTTGCTTGTGTAGGAGATGGTGTCGGGCCTGAATTGATGCAGTCTATGAAAGAGGTTCTTGAGGTAAATACTGACTTACTCTTACTCTTTAACTAGCTATGATTCCAGAAATTGTGAGATTAATTACCAATTTTAAATTGCAGGCTGCTGGGGCTCCTGTGGACTTCGAGACATATTTTTTGTCAGGTTGGATAGGAGACACGGATAGTAGGGCAAACCTTGCTTATTTGCTTAAATAAATTCCTGCTGCGCGCATCCATTCCCTCCCTTCAAAATTTCTCTTGTGTTCCAGTGGGTGATCAATTTTTTAACTTTTAGATATACAACCAATGCTTAGCTCAAACGTCGATGATGTCGTAAATAGCGTCGCAAAAAATGCTGTCTGTATTAAGGGCATTCTTTCTAGCCCGGTTACTGGCGATCGGACATCTATAAATTATCAGCTACGGTAATCATATATTTAAATACTTACATTACTTAAATCTATTATTATATCGGCACATTGATGTACAATTTGACAACAATGATTTCGTTTTAGCTCGAAACTAGATCTTTTCGCTAATGTGGTGGCTGTAAAGACTTTACCTGGTATCAAGACAAGACACAAGAACCTCGACATGATAATAATTCGAGAACAGACAGAGGGAGAATTTTCATCTTTAGAGCATGAATCCGGTTGGTTAATTGACCTACACAGTGTTTCATTTGTTTGGTTGACTTCATTTAACCCTTTTTTGTTATATATTCTGTATCCTTTAGTAAAGGGAGTCGTTGAATGCTACAAGATCGTCACTGCCGAAAAATCAAAGAAAATAGCAAAATTTGCCTTTGATTATGCCACGAAGCACAACCGCAAGAAAGTTACAGGTGAGGTGTCGTTCAAATGTTTTCATCAATTTTCAAATCTTTTAGAGATAGGAATGTCATATCTTTTTTAAAATTTAAAAATTTGAGTTTGTAATTGACTTTCAATCTCATACCGAACGCCGAATATTAATGAATAATTTCACATTTAATGGTAAAATATTTGGTTTCAGGGTGCAAGACACACCTTTTCAGAAGCCGTAGGAAAGAATGTAGCCAATCCAACGGCAATTATTCTTTGTGCAGCAAAGATGCTCATGCATGTCAATCTTCAGTACCACGGAAGTATGATTTACAAAGCAGTGGAGAAAGTATTGAAATCCGGTAAAACGTTGACAAAAGATTTGGGTGGGCAAGCTTCAACTCAAGAATATACCTATGCCATCATTAACTCTCTTCAACATTAAATTAAATCCTCGTACAATAAATTATTCCCAATGAATCCTACATACCTGCATTGCCTATGATTTCTCCTTGTACATTACGTAACGTTTAACCTGTCTCCCAAACACATGGTACCTCTTCCACGAATTTGAGTAAATATTGGTATTCTTCTGGGCAATGTAAAGTCAAAGTCCAGTATTACACACGAGAGTGCTTCTAACAAAAGACAATTATATGGACATTTATAAAACGATAATCTTTTTTATACGTTCTGTACCTTTATCTCAGAATGCACAGAACATCAACAGAGCACTAACATTGCACCAGCACCCATTTCTTCTCTAGTGCGAATCAATTACCGGCGATGTTTAACTTGATCATGAAATGTAAATCTTGCCAAATCATTCTTTGAAAAATATCTACGATTGATTTCGATAGGTGCACAGCACATTGTAAAATGCAGTATAATGATGAAGTAGAGTAGAAGACTGTAGACATTTCAATACTGCACAAAAGCTCTTTCCTAACCTATTTCAAATTTGTCTTCGTATTTAAAATGAGTGTCTCGAAAAACTTAAATTCTAGTCATTGGAAATCAAAACGGGGAACTCATATTATTATTATCCGAGAGCTGAATCCGATAATAAACATTACTAAATGTGTGTATACATCAGTTAAACGTACAACGTTAAAAATTTACTAATTTGGAATGTGTACAGATTAAACTGCTGCGATGCAGTGAAAAGCAAGATATGCAAATTAAAAAATTGGATCTTCCAAAAGTCACTTTCATTCACTTTCAAAATTTATTGAAAAGTCCTAAATTAATGATTACATACATATTTAACACTTAATAATTTCACTGAATTCTTATGTGTGCTATACTTTCTATAGACAATAAACTCGTAAAACAACAAAAATTACACAAGGACTATTGTTAATGTCGTAATTAAAATGAGAAGTGTACAATGTACAATAGTAAGCAATAATAAAGATTGGATGCGAACAATAAGATACAAAAAATAATGAAAACTTGTCTACAAGTATATTTGATTTTGATTCTAACGGAGTAATTTGTTTAATTATTAGGCCCACGATGCCACGATTAGCGCATCAGCTAAACTACTATTCAAGAAACAAAAAATCTTCTGCATTTCTTTACTCGCGAGTCGTGACATATTGCCGTTCTTTCAGTTCAAATAAATACACGATGAATGCATCTATATACGATTAGTTGGATGATATTCAACAGCTTAATTAAAGAGAATGAGCTAGATCATGTCTTTCCAAGTTTCCTGTTCATTTTTTCGCCAATTTTTTTTTCGAACTTACATTACATAGACTTTTTCCGCTTCACTGATAGTAAAGACTTTGTTACTTCTAGGACAGATAACTTTTCCCGAATTATTTTTCGCCATTTCTTGTAATGCGTTCGAACCATATACAAAGGATGATGGAAGCACAAGTGGAGGATTGTTTTCATTAATTGGTTCCCCTGAAATGGCGCAAACAAGCTGGCTATGTGCGCAATGAGCGTAAGGCAAATGCATAGCTAAGGCTGAAAGGGGATCCGTACAGACTGGACAATTAGTATTTTTAGTTTCAGAACGATAGCATTGTGGAGTTTTAAGGGCTGCCAGACCTGCCTGCACAGCCGCCTCAAGAACTGAATTTGGAGCGAGTTGGTAAAGCCGAGCATGTTCTTGACGGAAATGGGCAATGAGCTGATTCCAACGATCCGGACTGAATAACTCTTTATAGGGCGACAATTCTGTGAAAATTTACGAGAAAAACCATTATTGCATCCTTCAATTATGGCGGAAGAAATCAAATTACCTAAGTTCTTACAAATGTTCACAACTCTATTTGATAATGAGTAACTAACTTGTATTCACAGAGAATGCCAAAAGTCCCATGCATTTCTTGACTGCTGAAATGTATTCGTCGCCATCAGAGTCGGCCAAATACTTCCTGGCATGTTTTACAGCTTCGGTTCTTCGACCGTTTCGCACCAATTCTATAAATTCCTGCACACGAATCTCAAGTTCCAGGGTAGACCGAATTTTACGGAGCTTTGACTTATTCTCGTAACACCACTGAACCATGCGACCAGTTTCATGACGCTTCAATGATTCTTCTACCTCTTTCGCAGCCCAAAAAACCTGAAAATGAAAGCGCACAAATTTTTACCAGTGGCACAAAATACATATTACTTCCTGTTCATCAATAGATTAAAAACTGGATATCATAGTGAACATACGTCAACGTTGGTGAGTTCCCGGATTTCCAAATCATCGGAAAGCTTTCGTGCAGTGTCATACATTCCTTCTCGGAGTAAATGATCAATGAGCATTCTGTTCAAGCGGCTTTTCTTCCACGCCTTTTGAACGGCTGTTAGAGCCTCCTCATCGCCAGCTTGGGATGAAGATTCGGCCTCCTTCATGAAGGCATCCAGATGCTGTACACGCTTCCGCACATTATCTGCTGCTTGCAGCTCTTCGTGGAAACTTTCTTCAGCCTTACGTTTCAAAGATCCTAAACGTTCGACAAGAACATCAAGTAGTCTTTCAACATCTCTAACATGATGACCAGGCACTATAGAGGCAACATGTTCCTGAACGACTGGGTTCATTTCCACAAAATTGGAGGCACTGTTACTATCTTCCAATACACTTCCACCAGACTGAGAGTCAGTTTTTTCCTCCATGGAGGGTTGACGATTGTCCACGAGCATAGGTTCTGCACTTTCTTCATCTTTAACTTCGGCAAGAAGCGCAGCAATAGACTGAACATTAATGGGTGTAGTAATCAGAGGACCTTCTGATCTTTCTACAACTGGCAACAAATCTGTAGGGGCGGGGACACCTAGAGCTTCGTCATCATCGTCCTCCTCCTCGTCGTCGTCATCATCATCATCCATATCTGCTGGAAAGTCAAACTGACTCAGCAATTTGTCCAGTTCACTTCCTGCTTGACATACATAGGCAGCTTCCCTATCGAGGACTTTTTGCGTAGTTCTGAATCTCTTATTTAGGACCTCGTAAGGAACCTTCAAAATTTTAAAGTACAATATTTAATTTTCTTCCTTCCATTCCTCGTGAAAGACTTCTTTTATTTTGATATACTTATCAATACCTTCAAAGTAGAATGTTCCAAAGTTTTTATGTCCAATTCGATCCCAGAAGTTGCGGAACTGCTTGAAGTAGTTGACATGTTGATAGTGTATGAGACCGTTGCGCGTTGCTGTTCGCGATTCGCCAAGTCTGTATGCTAATAAAAAATAATAACAAGGTTCTACCACCTACGCTACATTAGTACATACTTAATTCTAAAAGAATTCCAGGCTATGTTTTTATTTATTTATTCTCAATTCCAATCTTTTTCCGTAACAAGAAAGGCAATCAGCGAATAATGTCTACTATTTTGTGTTGTGAAGCTGTGATGAGTGATGTGGTTGCAGCTGATACAAATGCAGCCACAAATGATGAATAGGATTTTGCAAAGATGCAATGCAATTGTAGGTGGATATTTATATGAGCCCAAGCCCAAACACTGAACCCATATATTACTCGCTCACGGCTCGCAAACAAACAGCTATGCTAACCATTTTATAACTTATGCAATTACTCAAATTAATCTAATTAAAATAAAGATGTGCTGGATTGAAAAGTCGAAACAATGTCGAATGAAATCAGATTACATTAGTTCATTGCTGATTTTGCATTTACACAGAAAAAAGCGAATAAGAATAAATGCAATGACGTTAGTTTCTTAAACTTTGGGGCAAAATGAGACCATTAATATTCAAAAATTACTAAATGTCAAAAAGGAAAAGGAATCTACTGACTTGTTTGACCATGAAATCTAAAAAAAATGTACTTCGAAGTCATGAGTCATGACTCATCAATTTAAGGCTAAAAACTACAACGAAAAAGGTTGTATTTTATTTTGTCTTTGCAAGAAAATGGGAAAATAATAAATATGCAACTCGAAGGTCGCAAATAAAGAACAGGGGCCAGGGGTTGCGATTGTGTTGAATTATTACAATTAAGATTAATACAATGCGGCAAACCGATCCATCAATTTTTAATAAGTCACGTGTCAAGACCAAGTTCATTTTCTTCTCAAACACAAGCTTCCCATAATTGTCTTATGATCATGAACTCAAGTGACATTTAATTCTTAATTCAAACATTTAGATTTATTTCATCAAATCTTCATTATTTCATCTTTGGATCAAAATCACATACATCAAACATCACCTATATTAATCCATCCATAATCCATCTCACGAAGTTTTCAAAACAAGCAATTCTTTTGGAGGATGAACAATCTTATACCAACTAATTGTAAGCATTGTAGCTAAAGGTACGTACNCATCAAACATCACCTATATTAATCCATCCATAATCCATCTCACGAAGTTTTCAAAACAAGCAATTCTTTTGGAGGATGAACAATCCATTTTATACCAACTAATTGCAAGCATTTTAGCTAAAGGTACGTACTAATTAATTACTAATATATACACACACAGATTTATGTAATTGCAAAAATCTGACGTGACGACGTGCGGACGTTACTTGCAATTGCAATCTGCACTGCGTTAATGTTTTAGATGCATCGGTGATTCGATTCATTAAAATTCAATAAACATTTTTTAAAATTAAAATTATATCAGTGTTTAAAAAATCATCTAAAACGTCAATGTTTCACAAGTTTTCCTACAAGACAAGTTCATGATTTATGATTTCATTATTCATTAGAGAAAGTCTCAGTCTGTCTATTTTGAACTCGATTGTTGCAAGTTGCATATATTTTGCCTTTGGAGATGCGAATCCAGGATTTTTATCGTTTTTCCTGTTTTCATAAAAGTTCCGTAGTTCAGTATCAAAAACAGTTACATATTATGTATTTTTAAAGAAAAATCCAGTTCCAGTATATTATGCACATACCTATAAATACACTTATGCAATGCTGAATCATTGAATGCGAAAAGCGGGGCAGATTCGTATTCAGTTTCTGAACTTCAAAGCTGTCAAATGTGTATCCTGTATAGATGTAATTATTTTACCGAGTCACTTATCTGACTTTTTAACTGGATTATCTTGATAATCCACTACTCGAACAAAAATTATATAAATCGTATAAAAATTAGAAAGTGTTTGATCGGCACCATTCGTGAGCCATTTATGTTTAATCATTGGTAG
>JAHZMX010005298.1:2746-14393 GCA_027743895.1 Seira musarum
GAAAGCCAAATCAAGTCATCAGATTCAGACCTTTCTCTCATGAGCGCTAGCATGACCATGGGTTCGGGAAGTAGCAAACGTTCTGGCATTATTAACAAGCCTGTTATGAACATCATGGAGACCTCGGGGTGTGGCCTAAAGTATCCCATGAGCCGACGCTTCCCCAGTCCAATATTTCAGCACAAAGCAGCCGCAGAAGCGAGTCGTAAGGCAGCAAGAATGGAACTCCACAAAGGAAAGGAGAAGCATAGTGAACATTTCTTGGACTCGTTAGAACCTCATTCTCAGATTCCCATGCATTCGCATTCCAAAGGTTGTCCCGAAGACATCATGATTAAGTCGCAGTTGAATGATAGTACCTCGAGTAACAGGTCCAGCTTGCATGTGGCAAATGTCCTTGACGCGAGTTTTACCAGTAGCCTGCTCAGCTCGATGGAAAACTCCTCACCAGCAGGTAAAGATAATAAAAAAATAGTAATTAATATTTAATGACAAAAACCATGAAGCATACCACACGATTATTTCAGACTTGGAAGTGTGTCAAGGCGGCCCATGCTTTAAGCTGGGAAAGGACTTGCTGCGGATGTTCCAAGAGGGCATCAATACAGACGTGAACATAGTTGTGAATGGGAAATGCATAAAAGCGCACAAGTGTATCCTGGCATCGCGCTCCCAATACTTTGCCGCTATTCTCAGTGGTAATTGGGTTGAGAACGCTGGAAATACCATTAACTTGGATGGGTACGGATGGCCATGAATTGTTTGCTTTGTCCACTTATTGTTTCTCTCTCTTTTATATATTGACATTTAAAATGCTTTCTCCAGGTTTTCCTATACCGTTGTCCAGTTCACGATGTACCATATCTATAGCGGCACCAATGAAATCCCAGACACAATTGACTTGCTCGAGTTGGCCACACTTACTGACCTTCTTGGACTCGAAGGTTTGCGTGAGAATATAAGCCAAACTATAAGGGCAAAGTTTTGCCACAACTTTCATCGGGTGAGCACAATAAAACGTTCAAATGACTCACTTCATGCATGGTTGTTGTACATGCATTTTAATGATTAATGATTTTCTTTTTCCCGTACAAATAGCCTTGTACAGGATGCATTGCTGGAGTGATCGAATGCTTTCCAATCGCTATAGCTTATGGGATGGATGAGCTGCATAGGAAAATGACAAAGTGGATTTGTAAGCATTTTGTGAGGATTTGGCCAACAAAAGCTTTCGCCAATTTAGGAGATGAGCTCATCGAAAAATGCCTGAGATATAGTGTCAACCACCTGGTAAGTGCCAAATAACACTTTGGAGAAAAGCATGTTTTGGTGAAAGCATGAATGAAGGATGAATTTATGAAAGAAAGTTTCTCTCGTAAAAGCAGTATGAGACCCGAGAATAGAATATTTTGTTGAAATGAGGTGAGGCGTTGTGAGACATAAAAAATGTGAAAGGAAATCACATTTTGCTCAAGTAAAAAAGCCGATTGTACCTTTTGTTAAGGTGAAAACACTACATTTTATGCTTTACGCAAACAAAAAAATTCTTTGTGGTTTTGAAAGGCCATAATAATAGTCCGACCACTGTACACCTGAGCAGGATAGGAATAACGATATGAATGGAATACTAAATTAATGTTTAGAGATGAAACATGGTTATTGCTTATTCCCTTCAATTCCATTTCCATATTATTTTGTAATGTTCATGTAATTTTGGAGAATACGAAACATTAAAATAATGTAATAAAAACGGGCTGGTAAAATTCTTATGTAAGTACATCTGCATTGCAGTCTGTGGACAACATCCTGGATCATACATTGGGCTGTGATCAGCTTCTGACGACAATGCCCACCGTCAGGTAAGTATAAATATTTATATTTATGCCATGATTTTGAAATGGATTTTTTGCAACATCCGTTATTAATGGATTTCCATTAAATCCAGATGGACTGAGCCCATATTCAGTATTGTAGGCCAGCTCTCCGAAGCTTGTGTGCAGTACATTGGGGAGCACTTTTGCGAAGTTCTACAATCGGAAAAGTTGGTTACGAAGAAATAGTCTGATTATAAAAAATGCATATCTTTCATGCCTATCCTTATGCTTTCTGTAGATTTCTCCTGTTCGGAAAAGGTCAAACGTGGAACATCTCCCGGATCGAGGGCACCTTCATGGAAGCCTTGAACCTTTTGAAGCCGGATGAAGCTTGCTTGAGCCACACCGCACTTTCTCGTCTTATCGAACTTGGGATCGAGACAATTGATGAAGTTGAGTGGTCTACGGTAGCCAAACTAATGAACTTTAGAATTTCAGTTTGTTTAGTGATTAGTCATTCAGTTTAGTTTGGAAAAATTTCTTTGTATTACAATGCCCCATTTATTTGATGAATTCTAGTTATTCGTGGATTTCTTGAAAATGCTACGGGGTGAAATTGAGAGGTATCTCCTGGCGAATGCCTCCAAGGCTGTCCTGTGCAAGGGATGGGAACAATTGGGCAACGACGTGAGGAAGAAAATATGTACTTCCAGTTTCATGGGATTCGACAAATACGGCAACAAAATTGTGAAAAATCAAGGATCAAGTCATTCCGGATCTGGTCATCATCATCATCATCAAGCCATGACTACAACGACGGTTCCGGTACAGAATGTGAAACCAACAACAAAAGAAAGGCAGAGCAATTACGGGCGTAACTCGAAAACACACGCTACAACGACTAGACAAATGTCTGTGCCAGTCACAACGACAGTAACAAAAGAACCAAATAAGGAGCCAAT
Source organism: Seira musarum (assembly GCA_027743895.1). Taxonomy (NCBI): domain Eukaryota; kingdom Metazoa; phylum Arthropoda; class Collembola; order Entomobryomorpha; family Entomobryidae; genus Seira; species Seira musarum. The sequence goes on from JAHZMX010005298.1 coordinate 5,523, forward strand.
TTTGAGCCCGATAACCACGAATCCAGCCAAGGTGGCTTCAGTAAAACCAATGCAGGCAGCCAAGCCCCAACAGCATCATGCATCGTCAAAGACATCAGCGGCTGGAGCTCCTAGAACTTCACATCATTCTCAGCCGAGAAGTTCGTCGACGAGCTCCAATGTGACTGTGGTAGAACAACCTCTCCCAAGAGCAAATAAGGCCTTGAGTAGGGTGACCTCCCAGAATAAATTCACTCCATCGACAGCAACTGCTGGATCTAGCGGAACGACAGTTGGTAGTGGTGGTGGAGTGGGGACTCACCGCGCTTCCGGTTCAGTGCCACGAAAGTTCACCTCCGTTGAAAGAGAAAAGTCTTTCAGCAGTTCACCAAGGTCATCATCATCAGCAAGTCGAACTCCAATCATTACCCCATCAAAGACAGATTCTCCAATTATTCAGCATGGAACATCCACCACTGGAGGAGGAGGGGTAGGAACATATGGTCGGAGCACAGCTTCTTCACGTCGTGCAGCATCACAAAAAGTTCCTCTACCCCAGAAAGCACCTCCTCCTCCGACAAAGGTATTTCTTACAAACTCTGCAAAAGCCGCTGCAGTATCGAAGCCAAACTTACGCGGCTCCTCAAAACGAACACCATCGTCGTCCTCTTTAATTTCTCAACAACCCAGCGTGGCTTCATCAAAGACGAGTGTTAACGCACCTCATCCCATTCCATCAACTCAGCATGCACAGCCTAGGTACCTAAATGCGAGGGAAGCCTCCAAAGGAGGGTTCTCTGCAAGAAGTTCGTTTTCGAACGTGGAGAGACCCACCGCAACAACAACAACGGCTCCAGCAGCAACAACACGTCCAAAAGCAACTGCACCACGACGAAACACATACAGTAATGCCACTACCCAACAACAAGGCAATAATAGGAATGTTCCACATTCCACCACAAATACCTCCACCAAACGTCCACTTAGCGGAGGAAGCATCGTTCAGCATGCGGCCGCAGCTGCTGCAGGCTCCTCGCTACCTGCAAACAGGAATATGGCTGAGGTGCAAAGCAACTACGCCAAGGACAACGTCATGTCCCGCTCCACAATTGAGACAGACAGCGGCGAAACGAAGATGAGGACTTTGGCTGAGATTGGGAGATCAAGTACTTTCTCCAAGGACGAACCTACTATCCTCGGGAAAATGGATTGCTCCACTTCTAGCACACTCGATATGGAGATCTCACCTTAAATATTGTGGAGGATGAAATCGTTATGCATGCCTTCATGAACTGTTGACAGCAGTAATGCCAAAAAATGTTAAAAAGAAAAACAAAAAACTGAAAACATAACCGGTGAAAGTAGTGTTATTAATTATTAACAATCGATTAATTACCTTATTAAATTAAATGATAGGTGATTAGTCTTAATATAAAAAAGCAAGATTCATCATTCCACTATGCAACTAACATAAATGACATACCACGTCACATGCAATCACTACTCATTCCTAAAAAGCCTGAAGCTTGTAACTTCAACCATGCCACTTGCCAGTACATCGCTTTCGTCATCTCTCTACAATTATTCCTTCCGCTTTTCACTAAATAATCAAATTATAATTTAGAATGTCAAGTCTAAACTAAACCTGCCTTTTTAATTTACGTACATTCCATTCCGCCCTTTATCATTCATTCTTGTATCACATATTTTATAATAATTGACCAATTTCGATTATGTATTCATGCATTTCATTACGAAAGTCTGGTATGATTTTAGTTTTAAAATGTTTAGTTCAGTTCAATATTGTTAATCTAATTGACCTCGAAGAAAACATAGACTGTAATCGGTAAGATGTTTTTAAATAAAGGTTAATCATGATTTTATTAAATGTATGCCAAGTGCGTTGCCGAAAAATTAATAAAAATTACTGAAGAAACACTTTAATCCCAAGTTTCAAGTTAATCCCTTCACCGAAAAATTAATAAAAATTACTGAAGAAACACTTTAATCCCAAGTTTCAAGTTGATCCCTTCATTACTAGGTATGTACTTACTACCTTCCGAGTAAACAAAAATTCCTGGGCACCCCATTTTCATACGCAGTCGCGAGCCAGTGAGGTACATGAGAGAGCCAGTGGTGTACGACCGTGAGCTAGTGAAGTACAACATGCCAGAATTGGATTCGGAGTCGACTGGGTTATGATATGACTGAAATTGGAGATTTGTAAGGTGACGCCGAAATGTCTTTAAATTGCATTAATAAAAATAGAGGCCAATACTGCTACTGCTATGCTGCACTCCAACCTCCAACCCTAATTTCTTTTTCTATTCGTCATATTTCTTCAGTGGAGGCTGGAGCTGCAGGTCTTATTCTTGTTGGCCAATCCCTAATAAAACTGATAATTTATGATTTGATTGAAAATTTAGCAGTGCGATACAGTTATGTAAAAGGTTTGCACATGTAGGTATTCCGCAAGACGAACAGACATTTGATATTAAAGTTTATTTAGTATTAATTAAAGTACAACTCTTGTTTACACTAAACGATTCATGAACTTTTGCGCATGTCTGCGAGAATGCTATAATATCTTAAAAGTAAATAGGATAAGGACTACATTTCTTTGACTTTCAACAGACAAAACCTGCCATTGCTGATAATCCAGAAGTTAAATGATGAAAGCAATCTTCATCATCTTGATCTCCAAAATTAAACGAATTTAAACTCTCTGTCTCGGTACGAAACTAATCCTTTCATGTACCTTTCCTCATCAGCTTCTCGACGAACTCTGAACCAGTGACCATATCCGATGCAAGATAAAAACACAAAGAGTGCCGTTGCTCCAGACTTGTAACTGGGCTTGAAGTAGTACCAATGCTGAGCTCTGGCAGATATCCAACGTTGCATAGCAGGATCAAACTGCAGATAGAAGCACAGTTTATTACCTACGTGCAAACTAATGTCTTTGGTACGGATTTCGATTTAATGAAAGCTTTACTTTAAAACTTACCAAATAACCTCCATGTCCATGCCTGTGAGGGTTAAGATGTTGTTTCAAAAACTCTTTTCGAAATTCTGCACGCATCTTGGCTCGCTCCTGCACCAAACGAACTTCCTTTGGGGCAAGATCATATTGCTGGGATCCCGAACCCGAAGCCATTTTTGCTTCGTGTTTCAAACTTTTTTAAAACCACCCGTTTAGATGATAAGCTGGCTTATTTGTGGTGATCAAAATAAACTGAACAGATGAAGAGATCCCTAGTGAAGTTTAAACAGGAAAAGTTGCCGCTTCCATTGGGATTGTGGTCGCAGAAAATGAGACTCTCAAGCAAAGGAAGCTCTTTGCATTGAAATTGAGATATGCTGGCATTTGGCATGCATTTGCTTGATGTATTTTTAATGAATCAATCTCCAAACAATCGATGCATTGTAATAAAAATGAATGTAGTAAAAAATCTGTAACGTCCCCAACGTCATGATTATTTTGGTAGGTATATCTTTATTGTGTATTATATTTGGTTATTTTCATTTATGTAGATAATACCATTTCTGTTCATCGCCACCGATTAAATGTTCTATAATGCGAGCATGCTAAACATCTAAACAAAATTATTAAGTTTTTTTGTTTGAATGAGCTATATAACTAAATAACAATTTTTTTCTTTCATATGTTCGTACGCAATATTACAATGTAGATTTACTGATTATTACATTTTTCATAATAGTTGCAACTATAGTCATTTAAACAGCAAGATAATACATAGAATATCTCACAAAAACATTCACACTTTCATACGTATTCAGAAGAGTCGATCCATGCATACCTTCTTCTTCGTGCAACAACACATTTTTTTTGTTTTCTTTTCAAAATTTCCTTTTTTTAACTTTTAAATAAGTATCTCGACACATGCACGTCATACATAACAATTACGTTTTACAGCGATAAAGTAATCACAGGTACACAACCGAATGTGTGGAACTTGCCGAAAAAAATATACTTTTTCTTCGAAAAATCCCTTACGCATTGTCTCCAACAGAAAGAGATGCAACCTTTTTATAGTCATGTTTATAACTATATAACCTTACAACTAATAGATCATCGTCATCATTATACATTTTGTGGATCTAGTAGTACATATTACAATTTGTGTTCAAAGTAAATAACATAACAAAACATTAAACAATAATTAACAAAAACATTTTTAGCACTAGAATCAACTTAGATTAATTAACTAGTTTAATTTACTAACTGTAATATAAAAAAACCTTTTTGGTTCATTCATGCAGCAAAAAAAAATTAAAAGTTTTGAAACCCTCAATGAGTTCATTTTTGTGAAGATAATTGTATCAACATAATTTTTAAAGAAAACAAACCATATAGTTTCAATCTTTACTATTAATGCATGAACAATCTTTAGTGTCTAGCTGTTGCGTGATTTGAATTTGTGTTGTAATCTAATCTACGTATTTCTTTCGTAAAAAATGATTGGTATATCATGAAACTGCTAATTCTTATATGATCTCTAAAACGATTCGTCTAACTACAGCTTACATACTTGGCTTTTGTAAAATTATTTCAAACAAGAAAACCTGAACAAGCAGCCAGTGAAGAATTTGTCAGACTGGGAAAAGTATTAGATAACGAAAAGATTTCATAATAATATACGAATATTTCCTTTTGAAAAATTATAAGAACATGCAAACTAAGTACAGAAGAGAGTATTTCACAAAGTATCCAGAATTAAAATGGTAAATTTAACGAAACACATCTTATAGTTGTGTAAAAAAAAAACATTATTTTAGCAGCACAACGAAAAGTTCAAGTGTTATTAGTACGTTCTACAACAAAAACTGACAAAAAACACTTAGTTTTCACACTTGGCACTTTATCAGCCAATCAATGGTGTATTACATTGAAGTTATCAAATTGGTCAAGCCGGTCAAGGCTGTGTGATAACAAGACTTAAATTTTAAAAAAATTATTGCGTTTGATGTGATTATATATCCTTATTATTCGCACTTAAGATTTGTTCTTTTTGACAATCACATAATAATTTTCCTCATTTCGTTATTATCAAAGTGCCAAGTATAGTTCTTTCAAAAAAGTAATCGTGAGCTTGTCGTTTTAGTTTAAAGATTTAAAAAACCATTCCTAATACAATTTTAAAGAAAACCGGCAGTGGAAGTCAGAAATAAAAGATAAATATATTTATGTTTCACTCGATTAGATTTCACTAATCTTGTTCAATTTTTTTAAGTACAAGCAATTTTGATTGAATATAATTATTGTTTTTCGTGATTAAACATTGCTATCTATTTTTCAATTTCATGATTTTAAGTCAACTCTGATCATTTCGTAAACGTAAACTACATAATAATATTATTTTCCCAAGTGAAGTTATTTTCAACGATTTTTTGAAAGCACTTAAGATCTGCCATGCAATAATGCAACAAAAAGTTATTTTCTATTTGTACACTTTGGCTGGTTTGTTAGTACATTCCGGTTGAAATCCACCATGCGTCAAGTCAGCAAGTAATATAATATAATTCGTCCGTCTCCGTTTTCCATTAATGCATTAAATGTTTTTCTTGTCAGCACTTTAGTGTTTTTGGAATAAAATTGTATAGATCTCGATGAAGATCTCTTTAAGTCTACTTCTATAGTTCGTGTTATATCTCATACCCTCATGGGGTTAGTTGTCGTTTCGAAGGCTTTCTACGGTCGACATGGACGATTGTGCTAGGCCACGAGCATCTACACATTATGTAAATGTGATAAATATTATTATTATGTTTTTAAAACATACATTCTTTAAAGTAGTAGGTACTATGTAGTACTTACCGGGATTGAAAAGTATGATGGACTTTAGGCAACCCAACTCCGCCTTATCAACTTTCATGTCTCTCATCTTAACTACAACTTCTGACAGAACACGATCGAATATATGAACTAAACCCGCCTAAAACATTTATTAAAATAACCATATTCAAAATCTTAGATTATTTACAAAAAATATGATTTGTTTATTATTATTTTGGTAGCACCAATTGATTTATTTACCTGATGAGCTGAATGCCTATAGACCGTGAGTCCATTGGCTAGTACAAGAGCCTCTTTTACGTCCATCGAGCGATGTGCGAAACCAGCTATTAGTAGTTCGTTCCACCCTGGAAAATTATTGAGAAAATATAATATTAAAAAATGACAAAACTTTTATCAATTATAAGTAATCTCAGTAATCTGAATTTGAAAAATGTCAAACTTACCTGCCCTCAGAAGAACAACACGGTCTGTGAGTGACAATTCATTAAAATGTGGAACATGTTTGGCCCATTCGACCAACTGGAAGAGCTGCTTGTCAGCGGCCTGACAAATTTCAGTCATTCCTAAAGTATCTGTCTCAATAATTGCACGATCCCGGAGCTCAACTCTCCTCTCCGCCTCAATAATTTGATCCAGCGGCATTTCCATTTGTACAGATGACGTAGACTCAACTTCACTTTCACTTCTTTCTCTTGTTCTTTGTCTCTCTTCCTGCAAATTCAGTAATTATTGGATCATATAAGAAAACTAAACTACACTTTCATCTTTGGTGCTGCAAAACAAGTGGACATATGATGATGATATGATGACATTACTTGAGAAGAAGAAACTCCTGTAAAATTTACCTGAACTGCTTCACGCTTCATTCCCATAGCCAAACATTTTTGGTATCGACAATACTGACACCGGTTTCGATGCCTCTTATCAATCACGCAACTCTTTTCTTCTCGGCAAGCATATGAAAGATCTTTTCGCACAGTTCTCTTGAAAAATCCTTTACAACCTTCACAACTAAATACTAAAACAAAATTAAATAATTAGTTGTTGGATGTTTTATATAGTTGATTAATTAGTTAAATAGGTAATTAATTCATTAGTTACCTCCATAATGTTTGCCGGAAGCGCGATCCCCACATATGCAGCACAAATGTTTTGAACCACTTAACGGGTGATTTGGAGGATACTGTCCATTTGTGGGAGAAACACCATTTGAATTTGAGCCTGCTCCGTTTCCAGCACCATTCGTTCCGTTAGGCGTCACAGGATTCCCGTTTGATCCTATGCCGTTCGTCGACGACGGCAAAAATGTAGATCCAACGGAGAAGGAAGATTGTGGTAAACTACTTCCATCAAAGTTCACCAAAGACAGAGGAGGATGTCGAACCGCACCACCAAGCCAGGAGCAATGACAAAAAAATTAACAAAAAATATAATTAAGCAGACATTCTCAGACAACTTTTTACATTTCTCGAAATCCGATACGTAGAATTCAATGCACTCGGGGATAAACTGAACATGTCGTCGTTTTTGCCTCTCTGCACCGCACACATTGAAACAGTGCATGTTACTTCGTAATGATGTCTCGAAAATAAACCTCAAAGAGGAAGAAACGATATTGATAAAAAACTATAATGACCTGATATGAGGCTTTCTTTTTGACAAACAATTTGGAGACATGACATGAGATGAACTAGACATAACGTTACGTCAAACTATTAATATTTATGCAAGTACTATGCTAGCAAAGATGTATATTAGGGAATCCCTGAATAGACCGCGGATGTAATTTCCTTTGTTTACAATTCTCAGGTGATGCCTTAATCGAGTTTTTTTAATTATTCAAGTTGTAGAGCTTTTCATTGTGAACAAAACGTGCTATTTTTTAGATGTCGAAAATGGTTCGAGTGCAGTTAAAAAGAGCAGATAGTGTGGAGCTCGCCGCTCGTGTCGCGGCGAAGTACAAAAAAGAGTTCAAACGGGACAAGAAGAAGACCTGGCAGTTCTTCAAGAAGGAAGGCTATAAATGGGATACAATCAACCGATGGATAAAAAAAGCTGGAGAATCCGGTAGACGCCAAGTTAAGGTTCAAAGTGGTCGTAAAGCCAAGATTATGACCCCGAAAAAGATATTGGCCCTGAAGCGTCACTTTGAACGGAATCCCTCAACAACGACCGAGAAAGCAGCAAAAAAACTCAAGTTGAATTTAAAAACCGCATACCACTATAAAGTTCGGAAACTGGGGATTACTGCCAGAACAAAGAAGTCGACCTCAAAGCAAACCAAATCCCAAAAAGTGACCTTCGAAGAACGCATACCATTGTTGCGTAATAAATTGCTACGAAAAATTGTTATCATGGACGACGAGACTTATGTCATCCAAGACCCTGATCAAACACCACATCGGGCATTTTTCCACAGTTCGGATCCTAAGCTAGTGGCTACGCCAGAAAAAATCAAAGGATCGTCAAAATTTCCCAAGAAACACCTAGTTTGGCAGGCCATAGACCAATTCGGCAACGTTTCGAAGCCCTACATTTGCCACGGCACCATGACTGCAAAAATATACTTGGAGAAATGTTTGAAGGCAATTCTTATTCCCTTCATTCAGGAGCATCATTCCTTGAACCAAGTTGTTTTTTGGCCCGACCTGGCTCCCATTCATTACCAAAAGGACGTGGTGACATTTTTGCGAGAAAATATGTCACTTGTCGAAAAAAATGAGAATCCCCCCAATGTACCGCACCTTCGCCCTATCGAGAGATTTTGGGCATTATGTAAACGCCGCTATCGTGCTCTACGAGATGAACCAACCTCTCTTCGCCAGTTTCACAACCGATGGGAGAAAATCGCATCGGAAGTTGCAAAGTCTTCCGGTGAAAGCCTCATGAGGAACCTGAAGAAAAAGATTCACCACGAAATGATCCATGGTCCGCATTCATCGATCTTTGGCAAATTTTGAAGCTTATTAAATGTGCTATGTAACTGCTATAACAGATTTTGTTATAACTGCTTTTTTCTTAGAATAAAAATAATTTTTAAATGCACCCGCAGTCTATTCAGGGATTCCCTA
>JAHZMX010005299.1:5159-21551 GCA_027743895.1 Seira musarum
TTTTAGAACAAGTGATGCAAACATCTCATTTCTGAAATAGGAAAACATTTTGCGTAGTATTTCATCTTTCATGAAGGACAAAATCAGCTTGAGTAATTTTGTGAGAACTTCAACCATGAAATAAAAAATTAAGAGGCTTACATGGAAATATCAATTTCCTCCCTATGCACTCATGTCTCTAGAGTACTTTCACTGGAACATGAGTCCGTAGACACAAGTAAATGATTGATTGTCGAGCCCAGATAGCAACTGCCTTGTATTTCTATTACCATCTATATGAAGACGTATACTCATAAGAGTTCCTTATAGCTGATGTATTGCACTCAATGGAAAAGTTTTGCCTTTAAAAGTGAAAGCAGAACTTCATGAATATTATAGCTGCATCCGGTCGAGTAAATGGATAATTCTTATTTCTATTATTGTATCCTCTCTGCCTCTCTCCACACCAAGACTCATGTTCAGTCTTCAGTTGAAAGCAAAACATACAAACAAGTTAAAGCAAACCAATTCTGGATCCATTAGTCGCCGGAACAAAAATAGCGGACTTCATTGTTTGTTCCTGTTTTGTTGTGGAGCGCGTGGGAAAGAAAGCCCCAACACATGCTTCAATCTTATTCTTTCGTATAAGCAAGAGAAAATGGAGAAACAAGCGTAGCGAAATGATAGGATCACACACGACCATGAATCTGAATCACATCAATGCTTGAGTGACTGGTTGAATTTATTTGAAAAAAGGAAAAGCATGAGGTACACACAATTTAAAAAAGAAGACATGAAAAGCTCTATAGGTTTGAAAAGTCTACGTCTTCGTCTCATGTACTTGATATGCAAGAAACGAAAAAAAAATCACAAACTTGACACTGCTCATTGGGCTGAGCTAAAACATTGGATGTGTAGTCAACATCAATGCAAAAAAATGATGAAATGATGCTACCACTATTCAAACAACGAGTATGCACATCCCTCATCGATTTTGTTCCAGATTCCAACCGTTCCACCAGTACCTTTATTTGAGGAAGCTAATCAACATAGATTTCAATCAAAGTCTGCTCCGCAGGGAAATTTGCCAGTTATTTAATCACGATTCTTTACAAACCATCATGCATTATGATCTCTCCCTCATCGCGTTTTACATATCATCAATTCATGGCATAAAGTGCTTTCGTCTGCATATATAGTTACTTGATGAAGTTAAAAATACGTACAGTTGATTCATTCCTAACATGAATTTAGAGGAGTAGACAGAATAAACAAAATCAGCAAATCTATGACCATGCAACTTCCCTTTACTTCTTCCAAATTCTTTCATGGACTGAGGTATCTGAAAAACTTTTCATGAAAGCTAGATATCCAGCTGTTGCCTCGCATCACCCCTATTCTATCTAGACCTGATCCCAACCAAAGCGTCCGTGCAAGCATCAATAGGAAAGGGTTGACTACGGCGATCTCCGAGAGAATTGTTTGGAGAGCACGTAAAGGCTTAACCTTCGACCGAACCTCTAGTATGGAATGAGACTACACATACAAAAACTACAGAGAAAGAAGGAATTTAGCACATTGTAAATGTGGTAACCGTACTTTCTTCAACATAACTAGCGCTCATATAGAAATCCGTTCATTTTATCTTGGCTTTCTAAAAATACTTTTATTTATTTTAACATGATTTTGCCTGCATTGTGTTCTCATTTTCAATGATTTCCCGTTTTGATAAGAGCTGTTAGGATAATAGAAGGAATACGGCATGCATTCCATAAACCCTATGCCGAAGATCAGTGGTCAGTGCAGCAACTTTACCCTCCTTAAGTGTAACATTTTACTTTTTAAGTACAAGATTAGTTGTAAAATTTCAACTTTGTTAGTTTTCAAGTGAAAAGTAGCGTCCTTCCGGAGCGGATCCACTTCAGAGTGGAAAAAAGGTCAAACTAATTTTTGTCGAGACTACTTACCACCATCACTTCCCTCGAAATGATTTCATTCACCAATAAAAGCGAACATCTGTGCTAGAAGGTAATGTAAAACTAAAGGAAAATTTACTGCTCCATTGCGCACCTGAAGCAAGACTTGTATTAAATTACAAACCAGTACAAAAGCTTTTATTTAGCCCGACTAAAAAACAAACAGTGAGAGAAAAAGGAGTACATATAGCTATAATAATTTTTGGAGCTTCTGTTTTATAGGCACCCAAATACATTCAGGTTTTTTTTCAAAAAGGTAAATAAAAATGAAGGCTGAAGCCATTACACCGAGAATAATGGACATAGCGTAAACATCATAAACGAAACCTAACCGATTTGTAATAGGCACAACTAAAACCCAAGCACGCTTAACTTGTTCCAGCAACGAACCATGGAACATGGAACATGTATTATTATACATTACTTACTACATACCAAATCATCGTCATCATCATCATCACCAAGAACGTTTGCTACCACCGCCGCCACTCAAACTAAAAAAAATCTTTCCTTTTCAGAGTTTCTTTTCACTATACACTAGGCGACCACATACTCATGCATATTTAAACCTCAAGGTTGCTAATTCAGCATCTCCCTTCTCCTCTGTTTTTCTCTGACATGCCATCATAAATTCACGGTGGTGACCTACCATTCATCACAATCATTTAAAATTCATGTGAAAAATATTTTCAGTAAAGACCACAACAGTAAAAAGCAACTGCAAAAATATAATAAAATTCGGAGGTAGCACCCTTGTAAAGCGTTGTCCCACGCTCTTGAGTTATACCTTACTCAATAAGTTGCAGCGGCTAACAAAATGAATACTGACTTTTTACAGATTTTAAGTTTTACACTACTATGGAACCTATGAATTCATGCAGGTTTATAGATGACCAAGAAAAATTATTTCTGGAATTTGTACCACAACACTGCACTAGTTAATCAAGGCAGGTATGCTTTTGAGTACTTATAAATGCAGAACAGCCTTTTGAAGGTTTTTAATACAACAATTCCCCTGAAGTACTTTAGGTACGTGTGAGTTTTTCTACTTCCGCTGTGATATTCTAAAAATAGGACTTGCCCAATAGTGTACCGGACTTGTCGAACATAATAACTTTCCGTAATTCCAACCATGAAACTTTAACGTTAATAAGCTTTCTTGGTACGTTTTGTGCAGATTTGTTTCTAGCCCTTTCTATAATAGGCTTGTGTATTTATTTAGACTAGTTTTTCCTAATTTATAATGGTTACATAAGCAGTCTAGTCTAAATGATGGACAATCCGTAGGTAAAGGACGCCAGTATCGGTAACAAATGGTAAAATTCAATGACCAACTCCAAACCTGCAATAAAGCAATACCATTTTGCCTCCCGCTGAGGTATGATGGCTCATTTAAGCCTTGATTTGTTCAGTTTTGGTACTATTCTTGTGTTTTAGAACTCCTGTGGTCATACACAAGTTTTAATTACAATTTTTTGCGTTATACATAAAAACCTCAAGTTTGGACTCGTTCATTATACGTCAGTGCTAGTGCGATTCATTGACTGACCTAACTTCAAATAGCTTCACAATTTTAGTCATGCACAAAGTACATTCATCACTGTTAGAAAAAAACGTCAAAGTGTTTGCGTCGGCATTTTTAGGGGGGTTTTTATGACCTTGAACATGAAAGTTTAGTTCCGAAAGAAACATCTTAACGTAAACTTTGCAAACGGATTAGGTAATTTTCACATTGTTGCTCAAATATGGTACGTTGGGTAGGAATATTTTGGGTCCTACAAAATTAGTAAAATAAGTAATGAGCTAGATTGTATCATGTCAAAAGAATAAGTAAATGTAATTAAAATTATGTACATGGAAGTGTAATGCAAGTACGTTCTCAAATTCCGAATACATTTCTGGGTCATGCATGACTCATTCAAATCATTTTTTGTTTGTCATTTTCAATCTTATCGTAAAGACCTTGGTTATGCTACACTTGGCTCTCAGGTAATTTCTCATGTTCCGTAAGTAAGTAGGTAGCCTTTTCTGCTGTACCACCCAGAGGTCCAACACCAGCAAAATCTTATTTTTAAAAATAATTTTGCTTAAAAATACATCATAAGGCAACACTTGGTATACGAGTAAGTTTAAAAAGAATAAAAACGTCTACGAGTAATGGACGAAATATCTTTTGTCAAGTTCTAAGTTAGGAATGCTATCAGAAAAGGAAATCATTTGAACGACTACAACAATTAGGTTTTAACATGCGACTCTCTCCCTTTGTAGTTTGAACCATTTTAAGAGAAACATGCTGAAGAAGTGTGTTTCATTTTTTGGCCCTGTGAATAAGAAGAAAAAGTACTCCTTTGCTCGTTCCCGCAATAAAACCTAATGACGGCATAAAAATTTTCAGGAAATTGTTACTGCAAACTGTTACAGTAACATATATCCGCTTTATATTCATATTTTCTATTATGCCCCACCATCATTGACTTTTATTTTTGACTTTACCCTCCTTCTTTTCTCCTCTTTGAAAGGTACTTACACTATAAGGGTGGCTTAGCCAAATGGAGCGACTAAAGATGTGAAAAAAGAAAGCACATTATTATATAACAAAACATTGAATTATAGTGCGTGGCACAAGATGCACTTTCCAATTAAGAAGGTCGTAAAGAATCACTTTTTGAATTACTGTATTTTGTTTTTGAGAGTTGTTGAAAGAACCCTTAAGCTATGTTGAATTATGAAGATTACAAATTCACTTAAACTTATGATCACGTTTTAATTTTTTGGGCTATTCAGAATAAAAGCACAGAAAATGTGAGACAGTCAATGTTCTTTTTTTATTGGAGACCGGATTTCTACGAAGCATAGGAATTTTTTTTGGTTCGCTGAGCTCCTAGCGGTAGTCAATAGCCAGTTTATGCCAATGTCAAACAGTCTCAATTTTTTGCTACACATTTGTCATTTTCAATTTTCATGTGACACCAGTCAAATATGAAATTACAGAAAGACATACGTGATCCATAGCTAATACTATCAACTTGAATGCTTACTCTACATTCGAAAATGCATAAACATTAGTAAATTTCACGATACCAGAATTCTTAAAGGATCCCATATAAAGATACGACTTTGTAAAAAATTCCATATTTTCAGTCTAGCCACACAAACCTCCCCCTATTCCTTGATTCTGAAAAGCTGCCGGTTTCAGGTGACAAAACGGAATGTATCTAACACGAGTAATACAGATAAAATTTTTGACAGAACAAATTTTATCCAAGAAAACTATATTTGAGTCAATGCCAGCTACCTGTCTGTTAAATAAAATGATTTTGCTTTTTATCCCATTCAAATTAAATTAAAACTATTGCTTGGAATGTCAGAGAGTATTTCACGTTTTTCTTTTAATGCAAATGTCATCTTCAGAAAAATGGCGTACCTGAGGTGGATAGAGAAAATTACCATTTTAAAGAAGAAAGTATGCATCTACAACAGATTATTCATTTAAATGAATTGTGTCTTGCTGAGATATGAAAAAGTTTTCTTTGTTTGAATTTTTTCTCAACTAAATCCATCTGCGATGGCTTAGTAGCCAAAAACAATTTTCTTCGCATTTCATCGATGATGCAGCGAATGGAAGACGTGACTAGACATCATCGCACAAAAATTCTTTGCTTCAGTTAGCAAAAGAAAATCCTTAAAAATGAATTTCTTGCAAAGAAAAAGAAAAGAATATCCCCTTTTCACAAAAATATTGGTAAAAGACGAAGTACGCAGCAAACATCTGGCTCCATCCACATGTCAGTTGTGAGGAAGTATATGGAAAAATGATGTCTGACTTAAGAAGAGAAAAACACGGGAGATGAAGGAATAGATAACCTCAATTTGATGGATGGCCAACTTATATACTCTTTGACTCATAAGGAAAACAGACTGCTTGGGTGATGTGATGGAAAGAACAAGAAGTGCTTTCAATTACATACATTCAATTCAATTGTATGGATTTTAATGGTATTATTTCCGGTTGTAGTAGTGAAGAAATATATACATTCCTTGTCTGTTCTGTGCCGATGATGAGCTTGTTGACGGGAGATTTTTTCATAGTTGGGAACTCCCAAGCAATGCATCATTCATTGTGAGCAGATAGGTGGAGAGAAATATGAAGTCAAAGGGGGAAAGAGAGTAAACATCCCATCAAGAGGTTATATCAACGAGCTCAATGTGCCTATCATTCATTAATTTCTTTTATAAACGAAAGAATGCCAAGAAAAAATTTAAAAATCGCAGTAACCTACTATTACATCAAATAACTGTACCTGGTCTGATCATACTATTTCAAACATGAATGTTGAAACAGAACCATTCTTTGTTTACAACATGAAACAGTGTTGATGTAGGTATTTAACAAAAGTAGGTAATAATCAATATGGTTTTGATGAGTGACAACACCAGATCATTTAATTATTTGGGTTAATCAGGTTGAATAAACGTGATCCTTTCGTTTTCAGGGCACATAAAGTTGTAAAAATGCGGGCTTTGCCAGAAAGAAATGGGAACAGAATAGAACAGAGTTCACATGTTTTCATTAAACCTACCAAAACGTTATTATTTGGCTGTAAAATTCTCCGTCTCTAGAAATTGAAGTCACGCTAAGCATTACTCGAAGGGTAGAAGAGTTGAGTACAAAAGAAACGAAAGTCGAGAATATTAAAAGGTTAAATACGTTATAATAGATTAGTAGGCACAATATTGATTTACCGTCTCGCTGTACATATTGAGCGTGACAAAATGATTTAATAATTTCTTTCTTTCCATTTTCCAGTTGACAGGCTACCATTTCACATGCCACTTTCCGCTCTCTCCTGTCCTTGATTCGTTCGTTATTATCATAAGATGACAGAGACAAATTTAAGGGAAAAAGAGGAAGAATCGGAAGTCATGCGTCACTACTGGGATAATACAAATGGATGGATGGATGTGCATACCTTTGCAAATTTATACAGACGATGTCTTATTATTACCATTACCTCTTCATTTATTAGGTACGTTATAAGGTTTGGAGACTGAAGGCTTACAATGATTTTCTTTTTTTACCCGTGACATTTTCCATCCAGCAGCAGGAGCAAAATTAAAGAATATCTCAGTGAGGCATAATATCCGGCTTCTTTTTGAGTTAATAAGGCTAAACACATTTTCCGAAGACGTGGCTTTCCCGAAAATGTTAAATGAATTCTGCCCTCCCAGTCTACGGAATCCGAGAAGAGAAGGTGATGGATTTCTTCGTATAATTCAGTCAGTTCAATTTAATTTAGCAGGAATAAGATAAGAAGCTAAAGCAAGCAACCTCATTTCCAGTGAAAGAGAAAGCACAAGAGAAAAAGATTTTTTATGTGACGCGATTTTTATGGAATGGTGTGGAAAAGGTAACCCATTGCCCTCTCTGCTAAGTGTATTTTGGTGCCCTCCTTGTATAATCAGCAAGAAAGTCAACTTTCCTCATTTTCATGAAATTCTCTTTTATCGGAGCCTCTCTCTCTCAAATCATATCTCATCTGCTAGTCTGAGATCGGATAGATGAAACGTGTAATTCAATACAAAGTACAAGCACGTTAACGGGGAGATTATGATGAGATGAGGGGAGTGCGGGAGGAAACGGGGATGGATAGGGAGAGATCGATGTATGCACTTCGTGGCATTTTTTGCTTGCTGCTCAGATTTGTTAGTCAAATGAAAAGTCTTTTCCTTAAAGACCCTCGCTAAATCTGTATTATGCGTCCTCAGGTACTTCAAGATAATACATTATTCAAAAGATGAACTGGAGATTGCACGGACGAAGGAACAGGATGTCCCATGTTACTAAATAGAGGCGTTCATGGTCTTCCTTTTCCAATAGTTTCAGTTCTGAGAAGACAATGCTTCTTCCACTACTACCAAATTATGGCACTTCCACACTACAAAAAACAAATATTAACATAACAACTTGAGAATAAAGTAGCGCTCCCAAACGCTCTAGTTGCAATATACCTAAGTAATGTGATGGAAGTTTATACTTTCTTGAATCGATTTTTATTTGCTGGAATGGAGCACCAAATTACTTATTGTGCTACGCATTTATAAATAATGCAACCACACTGATAGTAATTCACAGCCGGAGGCAGGCGAATAAAACTTCGAACAAGAAATCGATCGAAAATTTATTACTAGTTCGTGTATTTAGTCGATGGCTCGCGTATAAGCGTTTCTGTCATATTTGTTACACCAAAACCAGTACTAATTTAAACGTGGACATTTCATCCTACTCATCAATGCTGCATACATAAAAAATATTCGTAAAGGCCGAAAGACTGTTTCAGCATGTGATCCCTAAACAAGATAACACGAGGAAAAAAATATTTCTTTTATTTTAGACTTCCCTTTTCATGGTAAAATTTGGGAGTCAAACTGAATTGAAATACCCTTGACCTCTCTTTTCGAGCATTCCTATTTTGATCGACAAAGCGGCTTTCAGGGAGTAATACATCCATCTCAAGTTACATTTTGGCCCGGATTTAAGACTAAGTTTTTTTATTAATAATGTCTCATTTTTAATTCTCATTCCAAAAGTTGTTATTCTTTCCTATCTGAGGCGTATTTTTATCAATATTTCATGCTTCTGGATATGTATCCATTGATGTAAGTAGGAAGAAGCAAGCGTTTCACTGTTCCGTTTGCTCACAAAGCGGAAAACAATATAAAAAATGAAGAAATGAGCTTCTTCATCATCTGATCCGGTCTCATAGTTTTCCAATCTGTGTACTTTCTCTCGGGGAAAAAATCGACATATTGCTCAGAAAACTATATACAAATACAGCCAACCTATTTTTTATGCATCTTACGAGATGAGACTGAGAAAAGATTGTCTCAATCTCAATACCCCTTAAATGGCTTTTCTTCATCACTCCATTGATCAAAGCAAGTCTCCCCATCGGCAGACAAATCCTTTATGAATTGAATTGAATAGCGCATTTCTTCATAAGGTAAGGGAATGTTCAGAAGATCTTGAAAAAACGTAGATCTCTATCTTTAGATCCAGATCCAATCACGTGGCCTGCCTTTGTTTTCAAAAGCTAGGGGTTTCTGTGATACCCTTTTAGTAGAATGTACTAACGGTAAGTCTTTTTCAAACTTAAGTAGTCGCTACGAGTACAAATGACCTGGCCTGGCCAATGAAACAGAGATTTCATTCAAAATCCTAACAACACAAGTATAGTAACTGACTCATTTAAATGGTAGAAAAGTTACCAGAGTACGTATGCACTTTCAATATTTTTTATGAGCGTCGATAACATTTGTGTGAATGAATATGAATTTAGCTCACATATTAAGTGTATTAAAGAAACACTACCACTACCACCTTTCTTCTCGGGATTGATTCTTTTTGGTTACTGAAGGAATCATTTTCGTACCTTCTATGGTCCAAACATTAAATCCCTCATTCAAAGCGCAGATATTGCTCTTCTTATAAATACAAAATAGCGTTTTACTGACCCTTTCACTCCCTCCCAGGTCCACTATCATCAACATAATCTTTGTCCTACTATTCTTCTACAACATGCTGATTCTAATAAAATCTGCAATTTCTGCTGAGTGAGTACAATAACATTTTCTTTACAATAATGAAGAATATAAATGTGCTTATCTAAATCGTTTATAGCACTTGCATCCTCTGCAACACTACCAACATACAACATCGTAACTCGTAACCGTCGTTTGCGACTTTGCAAGACACTGTAAAAGTAAATCTGGATAAACATGCACCGTAAAATCTCCTACAGTAAACAAAGTCGCCTTTCGATTGGCGCCATAGTACAACCAAAATGCAACGGTCAGAGAATTCTACGTCTCTGACGTAAGTATCTAAAAGTACTCGAATCATTCGGCAATGTTCTTTAAGTAAGGTAAGAAAATGTGCGCAAATTATAAATCATGAAAGTAAAGACAGTGCTATCTAAAAAGACTGGAAAACCTATAAAAGAGCTCTTCATAGAGCATTAAAAATTGAGGTTGGTGGTAGTATTAAGGGTTCTACAGCATTTGTATGACGCAAGTAATATCCCATTAACAAAAGAAAAGAAAGCTGAAACTGAACTAAGCAGGAGGCCAAAGAGCTCACAGTTTTCTCCAGAGCAATCTATATTATCCTGGTTTTCACTTTGTTATTATTGTAATAACATTACCATTGCATTAGGCGCTTATTTTTCTTTTCTTCTTTTCGTGGAATGAAAGGACTTTATACATGTTTACCATATCACCGTCATCAACAGGCCATTCCCCAACCATAAATATCATATAAGCATTTTCTCCGTTACAAACCCTTCCTTCAGCAAGGAGCAAAAATCTCGGAGCAAATATCCATTGAGACCCGTTTCATCGGCCAGGGTTTAAAATTGATTCGCAAAACATACCTTTGAATGAAATCCTTTAAGTGTTTTCGCCATTGAAAACGCTCGTACCTTGAAGAAAAATCATTAATGGAATTGATAAAGTGTTTAAGAGAGAACCTGAGCAGAGCTTGCTTTCTAACAATAAACAAGTATAGTATATGTAAATCAATGTTTTTGGAAAACCACAATAATGCGGCTCTGAATCTTGAGTCTTTCCGTAAGTCGAGTACAAAGAAGAAAGATCTCGTACAAAAGACGATTCCTCAAAGTAATGTTCATCATGAGAGCTTTTATGAATGAATTCCCAAAATATTTTTTTCCTCCTGTATTAGCATGCTTATCCATTTTGAGTCCCATAGAAAATTACGTGTTCTTTGAAGAAAGAAGTTATTTATTTGCTCAATATAGAGAAAGGAAAGAAAAAAGGTTCTCTCTCTTTATCCGTCCTTCTTCCTCTTATTTTCCTCAAGGTTTTAATACTGTCAGGTGCTCTTTACATTAATGTTTCCTTAAGCCTTTGTCATGCTTTAGAACACTCATTTCATCCTGAAAACACGCAGAGGCACAAGTGATGCCTAAAAAAACTTTTTACTACTTTTCCTTCTACCAGAAGATGAAATCCTTTGAAAGCATCCATCCACCAAAAGATAAAAGGTACACATCAGAAATTATATATTCCATTCATACTCTCCTGTACTAGAGTAAAGCGTTCTAACATTACCTTATGGGGACGATCATGCTGAAATGATGCAGAGCGTGTCCGAAAAAATGTTCTAGTCAGATTGAAATACATCATGTACAAATATTTTGCTTGTTTATTTTAATGCCCCTTCTGCTACTTCCTCTACGCCTGTTTGCATTTTCAAACTGCATACTTCCCACTTGTTTTTAAAAGTTCTTTTTAAATCCTTACGGAGCCAATGGGTTTTGTTATGAAACGGATTTGTACTTGTTTCAATTCGTCCAAGGCATTTTCTCGAGTGGACTATCTTCGTTTGTGCTTTGTGCTGTACCATAAAGATGTTATGAGAGTCTTGTTCAAAGTGCATGCACTTTATTTCACTTTTTTTGGAATTAAACCTATTTTTAGAATTTTGATGACGAATGAAAAAGAAGACAACCGAATTATACTTTTACGTATACCATGTCAAAAGCAATTCAACCCTTTCTGAAACTCCCCCGCGAAAGTGAATTATCCTATAAAAGTGGGAGCTTATTTTTTGGACAGGTAATACTAACTCGGGACAATGCAGTACTTCTACCATCAACAACAAAAATTGGATCCTATTTTCGTCTTGGGTGCTACGGTCACTGAATGTTCTAGTGAGGTTTCCTTGATCGGCAGTGTTGTCCCTAAAGGTATAAAACATATTATGCTACTTGTTAGGAGCTGAATCTATTTTCCCTCTGTTAAGAAGCTTTCCTCCTTTTCAACGATTCCAAATAGAATAGGATCAGAAACATTGGTAAAATCTCCTAAAACAGATTTTTTGCACTGCTATGCTGCATGGCAGCAAAGTCGACAAAGTCTAAAGATGGAAAGTTACATGAAGCATAAGTTTGAAGTGGAAGTGGAGAAAGAGCGACGAATAGAAAAATTCAAAAGTGCTCGATTATGTACCAACAGAATCTATAATGTGCCTTCATAAGCGTAAGGAGTCTGACAATGTGTGTTTGCGTTTGTTTCCTCAAACTCACATTATTCGCACACACGCTCACACACAACCAAGTACCGAGTAGTTTCCTTCTTCTTGATGATTCAAAGTTGTACACAACTTTCTTGGATCGATATGAATGAAAATTCTTCATGCAACGCAAAGGAGCAAAAACTTATTCAGTCATGTTTTATTATAAGCTTCTTTCAAAAGTAGCTGGCTACTGATTTGCTGACTAGGAAAATCATTCTACTACGTTTCTTGGACTTCCTGCTGAAAATTTCTGCTTTTCACAAATCACAGCTTATTTAGCTAATATCATTCCAAAAGCTGAAAGAAATACAACTTTTCTTCACTTTATGGACATCTTCGCCTACAACTATTATTTATTGTGGCACTCCACTTCATTGCCACATACTTCTTCTCCTTGGGGCTTTTGCTTCTAATGAGCAGAACAGGAAGCTTTTTATCATGCCAGATATGAAACTCGAAATTACAATGTATGTGCTGTAGAAGCATTTTGTGGAATTTTGTAAGGATCTTGTCTATATGAGTCATTGCTTCACGGACCAAGAAGACTAACGTAAGTAAGCAAGGCTTTGAAGTCCGTGTCTTTGACAAGCTACGAAAAAGAAATGCTTTTGGTGGCACGATATCAAACACTGGTTTCTTTGCAATGCCCTGCAAGATCAAGTATATATAAACTTTGTCTCACTTTTGGTATTAAACGGGTGGTTTAAAAGGAAATGAGTGAATAGGTCACAATCGCAACTCTTAAATCTCCCGACAACGACACTTGCCATGGAATCACGTTTACTTATTTTTCAAGGAAACCATAATATTGTGAGTTGTGTAATACGTTACGTTCCGTTTATATGACAAACAAAAGGAAAATGTACTCCAATCTGAGGAAAATTTTAAAGAGTGATGAATGCATTTTTGACTTTTTTTTAGATTCCTCGTAAATTATTGCTTGTGAGTTTGACAGTCACATTATTACTTTTTTGCAACGAAAACATTGCATTTCAAAGAAATGAAATCCGTAATTTTTGTATGTCTACACAGAGCATGCTAACAGTATTACGATCAATTTTGTAAAATAAACGTGAAGCTGTGATGAATATTATGTTTTAGTCGAACATCTTTTTCATCTCAAGCATGATAAGATCGTCTTTCCTCTTCCTCATCGACATTCAATGAATCACGGAATTAGAGGGAATGCAAACGATCTAACTAACTAAAAGTCTTAAAAAATTACAATAGACTTCGTTTTGGAATGTGTGTTCAACCGAAACCAAGTATTTTTCGAAGAAGAAAAAGGATCCATTCATTCATCTGTGAGCAAGAGTAGTTGAAGGGTACGCATTTATATGAGGAAGTTAAGTAGATGAGTACACACACAGCTTATTTTTCATTTCTGAAAAAGTACGTAAAGCCTACATCACATCTTCTTTGGCTGTAGAGGGATCCTGTCATAAAATGAATGTTTGCTATGATGATCATGAGAATGTGAATGCAATGCAGTTATTTTCCTTCCTTTTCACCCTGCCACATACCATGCCAGCCACACCATTTCCTTTCTTCTTCTCTTAAAATTTGGCTACAGTACCTGTTTGCTACTTATTCGTCTACTCTCTCCTTTCATGGAGCAAGAAACGAAGGAGTACCTAGAAGCACTCAAAAGAGAAACTTGGAATCATTTGATTTCTTTTCTGTTTCTGTTCATGCAACCACAAATTCCATTCACTTCAGTTCAATACAATTTCTTTGGTAGAAAGAAAGCTCGGAAAAGAGGAAGTGGAGCCAGAAGCACATAAGTAAGTGAAGTACATCGAAATTCTTCAGCTACTTCTCATCACCATCATCCACATCATCAGCATCTGTTCCACTCAAGTCTTTCTTTCAGGGGAATAAGAAAATAGCGGATGTACGTTAAGATGTGTACATGTTCATTCCTATGAATTTTATTTATCGCACTATATTTCTCAAGATCAGAATTTTCAGCGTACTTCCCAGTTTGAATTTATAGGAATTCCTTCTCCTCCTTGCTTAGAAGTTACACCAACTCAATAACCTATATCAACGGAACTCTTTCCTCGTTTATTCTCCTATCTTGGGCAATATTTCATTGAATGTGAGGGCCATTACTTTGTATAGCTGCAAGTGAATGTGGATTTCCTAACACCACATGAGAGTCACATGCACTCACCATACCGAATTGTAAGGCAATTTTTTCCCATGACTCCCTGAGATCCTTATGCTCGTTTCACCGTTTCGGTTCATTTCTCCAAACCCAAAATAATATATCCATCTTACTTTGTCTCCTCAGTATAAACTTTGCTCAAGTTATACGCAGCTTATTTGAAATTCATCTTCCCAAAAGTAGTAAAGGTATAGGGCTTTCTGCTAAACTCATTCATTCAAAGACAGCTAAATTGAAGAATTGGAATTAGAATTTCAGGTTCGTGCAGCATCCAATAAATTTTAAGTCAGACAAGGCTAGCTTAACCGATGACTGTCGAATCCAAGGTTAAACAATGGGCGTAATCAATCTCGCATTAAACGGGCTAAATGAAGCTAAATAACTGCTTCAGTATTGAACTTGACATGGCTTCCTTTTTAACCCTTCGTGATTAATTTTCAAATCTCTAACGAAATAGGGAGATATAATAGAAGAGTAAGCGAAAGTAAAAGGAAACTAGATTTAGTGTGAAATATATAAATTGGGAAAAGTTGTTGCTTTCAATTCCAGCCTTTCATTCGGTTTCAAATTTTTGTGATTTCATTGTCACCGAATATTAGGTGGATGATTCCATTTCACTTTCCACGCTCACTCTTGTTCTTTTCCAATCCATTGTGAGCGAAAGAATGAAGAATATAGGTTGCCCATACGAAAAACACGAGATTACTATCAAAGTAAAATAGCATTAAAGAAAAGTCCCATAAAAATATGAATTATGTTCCAGAAAACCAATTCTGTTTTCCAAGTCACAATAATAGATTTTTTTCAAGGAAGGAAGGATTGGTTTCCGTTACGGTAGCGGCAGGGAGATGATGTGTGGTGGTGGCAAATAAAAAAGGAGAAATGTCAGCAAGACTTGTCGACAAAAAATGCGAAAATTGCTACTCCTCTGTAATACAAAAAAGTCTCTTTTTTGGTGTCTTCAAAAAAAAGTAGAAAAAAATTCAATAAAAACTTGCCTTACGTATTTTGTGCCTTCGTTTCGTAATATATATTTGTAGTTTATGACTGAATTCGTGCCACGAACTAGCTTCTACTCGTATTTCCACAGAGAGGGAGAAAGGAAAAATGTTGGAGAGGTAAGCAATGTTTCATTTTCTCTCTCTCTTTCTCCTTCTCCATTTCTAGTGCTCTGAAGTGTAGACCGTGGGGACTTTGGGTTTCCCCTTAGATTAAGAGGAAAAAAGACGGTGTTGAACATTTTATACATTTACCCTCTTTACTTGCACGTTACCAATCTCTTTTCTAGCATCCACACAGACTCCAAGGAGCAAAAGGAAGACATAAAACAACGACCTAGGAGATACCTTTGGATAGTCAAACTTCTGTTTTTCTTAAAATGCTTCCGTATGGTAAACCCAAGAATTCATGATGTTTTTTCGCATCTCATCTTTCACTCGAGGAGCGAAAGCCTGTACCCGTTCAACTATGTCACATTTTTTTATTTCGGGAATGTACACGTGTACCTTATATCCTCTTTTGAATAAGTCACAAACAAGAAGCATAACGAAGCCCATTCAAAATTCATTCATGCCGAGAGAGTACATACTTACTACTATTCATGTGATTACTTAAACGCAATGAATATTCGCTGCGCTAGTATGGATTTATTTGGTATGTGCTCATCCATATTTCAAGGAAAGTGAATTCCAAAAGAACTATTAGACATTTGCGTTTTTGAGAAGGACAAATGACACTAAAATATTTCAGTTATTATTTTTCCCTGCTTTTTCCTTCCATTCATAAATAAATAATGCAATTTTAATGAATGGTGCCTCTTTGCATTTGGATCATTCAAGTTCTTTTAAAATTTTTACCTATTGCTTTCATTCTTTGAAAAATGAAGAGTGTACAAAGCAGCTGAATAAGCAAGTGCAAAGCAAAGTGAGCAAAATATGATCATGCATTAAATATTTTTGAAAATTGCATCCCCACAACATTCTGCTGCTGCCAACCATTATTTGATATTGTTCTAAAGAATGTGCAAAGATTTTCTCAGAAACATAATGAGGTCAAAAAAATCCATAGACAATAGAGATATATATTATGTGAAGATTCTGTCTTCTCAAAACGAACGGCGCATCAGCAGCAGGTTGTTGGTACACAACAATAATATTACGTTAGATATTTTG
>JAHZMX010005300.1:0-21785 GCA_027743895.1 Seira musarum
ATTAAAAATCACCCAGACATTTTGGCAGTGATTTGAAAACGTGTTCCTGCTCAGAAAAAATGCTGATCTCGACAGTATGTGTAGTATATGCGATTGGGGGGGCACTCGGGGAGGGGGGCTCTCTTGTAAGGCTTCGACTACTACATAGGGGCCTTTATTTTGTCCAATGCAATGATATTTGTAGCGCATTATCTCCCATTTGGCTGTGTTATATATAACATACAAAAATAAAACAAAGAACAACCATGTCTTTTGCAGAGATAATAAAACAATCGAAACACTGGTGTAGGTGATTGAATTAAAGGCCCGCTATCATTTTAAAAGCATCTGCCGTTAAATATAACGCACATGACACATGTTATTATTATCGGCATTTTGCAAACTATTAAAAAATAAGACTTGTTTTAGAAGAACAATTTAAGTCAAATGAATTTGCGCAAACAAAAATGAGACGTAATATACAAATCTTAATGACTTCATATATAATTAAAACAACTTAAGCACACACGTAAGTAGCGTCGCTGAATCAATAAGAGCGTGATCGTGAGCAACTTTTAATGCAGAATAACAGGAAACATAGGTCTAGACGATACAATCTCCGTCATGATTATACTTGTTTTTTTTCTTGAACATGCGCACAAATTTGGTAAATACATATATTCTTGTGAATGAATGACATGTTGTGAACAAATATCAAAAAGTGTCATCGTCACATGCTTTTACACCGATCGTAAAGTATCGTATGAGCAAAAAAAGAAATTGACTGAAGGTTATTTCCGCTAAATCTCAGTTCACAACAGCAATCACAACAATAATCAATAGCACATTTCATTTAAATTTGTGCGGTACTGAACACACGCTCAAAGCGTTTCGCGATTCAGTTAAACAAAATACAATTCGTAATACCTAATCAAATCCATTCACTTCGAATAAAGTAAATATAAAAGGCTAGACAACTCAAGCACCATTAGGATAAATTCAGTTTCACCTCAATCGAAAGAAGTTCTTCAGACCAAGAAGTTCGAAAAAAGAAATTTGCCAAAATGATGGTCTTCTTGATTTGTTTTCTGCTGCTGGTGCAGCCGCACATGAGTGGTAAGCTATAGAACAGTATATTACTTAAATTAAGAAATAGAATTTAACTAATTTTGACTATTTTTTTTATAGTTCTGGGACAAATGACAAAGCTGGAGGCTTGTTACGAATTGTGCGGAGAACCGGCGGAGTTGGAGGGGCGTTTTTTGGGTATGCTTTCTGCTGCTGCGGGTGCCTATTACCTCTATAATAAATATGTGCCTGGTACACCGATTCGTGATACCGCAAGTTCTGCATGGAAGGGAATAAAAAACTTTTTTGGCTGACGTAAATGTGTATGCACTAGAATGAATATCTCTTAAGATTTTAAATTTCAATTTTTCTAAAATTCTAAATTAAATAAAGCAATTTTTTAAAACTCAAGTTATTTCACAGTATTTTTTTATTTATTATTACGCATTTGTTCTGCTCTTGCTCGTTAGGTTTTTTCATACTTTTGGTTCTGCAGGTAATAAATATCCAGGGAACAGGGGCAGTAGGTTCATGGATTTTAAAGAAGTTTCCGTTAAACCTAGTCAGATTAATAAAACTGTCACAAATCATAATGCCAACGGTTTTTTCAATCTAATAATTTTAAGGGTGATATTTTACGCAACCAACTCAGACCTCAATCCGCATTCTCCGATTGGCATTAAGGTTAGAAATCATGTGAAAACAATGAAGCATAATTTCCAAATGATATATGGCACATAAAACGAAAACAAGTTATAAATATTTCCGCTAAACCATATCCTAAGTAATTTTTAAATCGGGCAAAACCGTGTCAAAAGCTGTCTTGCGACTGCACCACCAATACACTGGTTTAAGTATTGATGACCATCGTAGTGAAACGAACCAGCTAAATAAAGATGTAACCAATGCAATTAAACAGAGAAACAAAACCGGAAAAAGATTGCCGACAGTGATGGTGTCCAATTGTAATGCTGGTCTAAATGGTTCATAAAAAAGCCGTTGTTTCTTTCGAATCATATCAGAATAATCAACTTTATCCTCAATAAAAATCCTGAACCCTGCTTCATGAAGTCTTGAAATGGTGACCCCCATCCAGTGTCTCTTGACCGTGTAGATACTGAAGAAGAACGCCTCCGTCAAAATACGCTCCGAAACTTCGAAGCAATTTGACAACATTTGACCTTTAAAAAATTTTTTCCCCGTATCCTCCGAAGCGTAGATCTCGCTTCATTTGCATCGGACACAAGAGCCGCATTTTGCAACAAGACCATACCGTATATCTGCTTAGTCCTCTCGAACTCTGATCTCGTGAAGTAAAGGAAGCTTGTATCAATAAGATGCGTCAAATTTTTTATTTTGAATGTTCCAACATATTTTTGCTGATCGGCACCGCCCAGCCCTACTGGCAACAATAATTTGTATCAGTCTCCCAACAGGTCTTTTAAACTCTGGATTACTTCCGGTACGTCCTTTACGGAGACAAGGCTTGTAATATTATTTTCATACAAATTTCCAATAAAAAATGAAAATAGTGATACGAGAACAAAAATAAACTTTAATTTTGGAATCCCTCTTGAACTAAAGGAATGTCCGAATAGAAATGCAAAATTGGTGAAGAAACAGAATGAGATGCTTTGTCGACTTCCGCTAAGTTTGATTATGCTCAAGAGTACAAAGCAATGGAAAGCTAGTATTGCAAGCCATGCCTCAATTGTGAAGGGTAATAGCCAAAATGATACTCCCCAAATTCCGGTGTAATATTGCTTTGTTTTCAGTTTGCAGTAAATCATTGCACTGGATGTACTGTACAAGAAATGCAGTTCCTTTTTAAGAAAATCGGTATCTTCATCTTCATCAGATAAGTAGCCCATGTAAGTCTCAGAATTGTATTCCCCAAGTATAAATTGGTTGGCTTGTGAATGCACTACTTTCCACTCGTTCCATTGTCTTGCATATGTTTCTAATGTGAAGTTATGGTTGCGAGAAAGATATGTGGATATTATCATTTCAGACGTGCAATCAGCAAACTCGTGAGTCCTTTCTTTGAGAAAAGTTAGCCATAGTTGTATGTGATTTGCTCTTTTTTGAATGTCCCGCACTTGAACGAGTGCATGTAGTCTGACACCTCCGGCATTTTGGAACATGAATTTGTGAAATTTTATAGGATTTTCCGTATTTGCATTTCTCTGGTTTAAACTTGCAGGCATTAATTCTTCCGTTACCATTGCAAAAAATACAAGGTAACTTAACGTGCTTCCAAACAGAAATGAGCTAAAATCGTTCTGGAGCAAGTTTTTTATTTACGTTTAGGTAAGTAGTCTTCACAGATTCTCACTCGCGGCTGGCAGTAGCGCCAACGACAATGGCGTTTTTGTTATACTCTGATATTTCTACATGATGCGCAGAAGTGAATATTTTTCCTGGTAAATATTCTGCTGACTTGAATAAGATGCCAATCAATAAGTAGAAGCCAGTTGTACCCCCTCAAATTTGTTTGAACGAAAATTTGGACGAATAGTTTGCATAAAGTTTATTTATTAATTACCTTCAACACTTTAAATAAGAATAATATTTGGTGATACATAAGTAATTATATTAAGATCAAGATGGAGTAATTTCTTACCTGACGAAGTAGTAAATAGTTGTTAATTTAGGATAATCTATAGTCCACTAATTATATAATGCTTGTTTACACAATAATGCATTTAAACTTCCTGCAAAGCATTTTCCTTTCATGTAAGCATTTTCTTTCTTTGTTCAAGACTCGAATCCTGTTGAAATATTTGATACTTCGATAAACGTACCAGCGCTTTAAACGTAAGACGTTTATGTTTTCTCCAATAGCCGTCAAAAGCTTAACAACTTTTGCAATATTGGCAAAGCTTAATCTATCACCAATTATCCTAGACAGTAATTTAGTTACAATTCGAAAGCACACCAAAGCGAATAGTCTAGCACAAGAAATGATTGGTGAATCAAAGAGAACAAAACAAACGGTTGCCAGTAAATGACCGAATGCAACAGCTGTAAATATAATAACAGCATTTCCCCCTAAGGTTGGAGCAACAAATTCAATTGCTCTATTGTCAATACTCCTAAGCATCAGTATTTTTCCCATCTCAACCAAATCCCTTTCTCCTCAAATGCAAGCAATCGTCCACTAATAGCCTCCTCTAAAGGCCGGGAAAATCGGAGAATTTGTTTCGTCTGAATGATGGGCTTTTTACCAACGTAAATATCTGAGTGCATTGTTGCCTCTTGCCGAATAAGTTCCAAAGCATGCTTATGACATAACGGTTTAGGGAGTACTAACGCCTGCCTTGTACACTTTTTTAGGATTGAATGAAGCGCCGTTTGCTCATTCTTTCTGAATGCTGCGCTCCAATCCAATTGAGGAAATTCTTTATGGTATTTGGAAATATTTGAGAGTAATTCAAATGTATTTGGCAGCATATTCGTGTTTTTTAATAAGTAAAATTTCCGTTCCGTATTTTCATACGGAGGATGGATTCTCATCAATGAGTTCAAAAAATAATCCAAGTTTACGAAAGCATACTGATAAACAAACGTTCCCCACCAATCATAACTATTTATCTCGCTTTCAAAAAGCTCGGGTAGAGGTTTTTTCCGATTTTTGTAAAACGAACTATCTAATAGTATTTCATGCCGAGATGCTACTTCCTCGTCCCCATAGTACGGATCCAATTTAGTTAATTTTTTCTTTTTAATCATTCTCTTCACAATTTTCAGTGATTCATTTCGCTCTCGTAACAATAGCTCTCCAGCCGCATAGTAAATGGGAGCAAGTCTGGTGTAAATTTTGAATGAATCATTCACCAACTGCTCAATACTTTCATACGGCTCCGAAAATCTGGGTGCAATTATATTGTAAACGTTTTTGTATTTGTACGCATTACTCAGGACTATTCCAACCAGAAGAAGACTAGCGATTACCCAACGCATTGACAGTATATCAGTTTGATTTGAGGTGAATGGGTCACCTTGTTCTAGTAGCAATTTTGCTGAACGAAGGACACCGTTGCCTACAAATGCTTTCAGAGTTTCAGAATTCATTTTTTCTACCGTCGTCCCATATAACCCTAGTCGCAAATTTACGTGGGTTACTAGGTAGTTCAGAACCGGAAACATGGTCACAATGAAAAGCAATATTGCTAGCCAAATTGCGATATCAAAAACTGAGAAAAGTTCGTAAAATGCTAATGGCGAGATTGGAGGTTTGCCGCAGCTAACAAACGATAGAGCTTCATGACTAATGGGATACATCAGTTCAATTGAAGATACATCTCTAACTCCTAATCCAAAGCTGATTGTGCCTTCCTTATATGGATGGCATTTTGGTGTGAAATTAAGTGCCCCTAAAGATTTCCCTCTAAGCACAAATCCCGCTCTATATGTGTGATTATTACCCATAACGAAATCTTGAAATACCATGAAATACAGAATATGATAATCAAAGTTTACGTCCTCGAGATTGTAGACGTTCACATTTTTTCTTTCTTCTTGAGGATTGCAAGACCGTTCCACAAGCTTGAGTTGAATGGCAGGTGCAATGGAACTATCGGGTTCCCAGTGATTCTGATTCTCCTTAAAATGTTTACAAGGATTTCTCAAAATAGTCCATGATATGTTTTTAAAGTTAGGAATGAATGGAATGTCAACAAACTCAGCAGGATGGCTAGCCCTCCGCCATGTACGCGTTGTGCAATTAGTGCAGAATCTTGTTGCACTAATAGTAGATATTTTAGTGAATCCGTTCTCGTCGGTAGTTGTCAGCAGGTAGCCAATATGCCGACGTAACCTGATACTGCAATCAACACGACATTAAAAGTATAATCAAAATTTAAAACTGCATTGCAAAAACTTACTTCCGAACGTGGTATCCTGAATTTATCATCCATGTGGCCAGGACTTTCTTCTGGTGGTACGAATTGTTGATTTTTGTCCTATTCAAAATCAAAATATTTGTGGTGCTAGGAATGAACGGGATACGTTTGTCAGCCTCGTCGTAAAATATGTCCACAAATTTACTCCCTATGTCTTTTAACTTAATAGTAGTCATTTCAGAGTAAGGGAACATGTCAATCTTAATGATATACTGCCAAGGTTTGATCCTGTAAATAAGTCGTTTGATGTCAATCCGGACGCAATCTTCGTGCAAAACATCGCCCGTGTCGTCGGCAATTAACGAATGGTTACATTGCTTCCTTTAAAATAGATGTAAAGGTTTTTGTGTAGTTTATGAAAAAAGTTATTTACTGTATTTAGCTTTTTTTAATGATTACTTTTGCGGGGGATAGTTCCACCATATAAGCAAATCCGCTG
The DNA here is from genome assembly GCA_027743895.1 of Seira musarum. Lineage (NCBI taxonomy): Eukaryota > Metazoa > Arthropoda > Collembola > Entomobryomorpha > Entomobryidae > Seira > Seira musarum. Next base: position 6,391 of record JAHZMX010005300.1, read on the forward strand.
CTGTAACATCTTTCAAGTTTTTATTCACTGAATAGTGACGCAAGACTACCGGATTTGTAAATGGAGCAAAGTTTACTTTCTTAAAATTTGTTATATGAATAAAACGTTGCTGTCCTAATTGTTTGAGAAACGGATCAAGATTAACTATGCGGCCGTAATCCAACAGGGCAAGGCTTGAGCAATTCCAAACTATTAGAAACAACTGGACAGTTTTAGGGAACAATCGAACTCCCCTGTACCGCAACATATTTTGTTTGTCTATTTAGGATTAAACAAAACTAAACCTGATTCAAGCAAAATTTCGTAATTAAGCAAAACTATTTATGCTATTGGTTTATTAAAACAATGTCAAAAGGAATATATTTTCTCTTTTGTAACCGAGCATTTTGTATGTGTAATATACACGTAAGCAACAGAATGTTTGAAACGTCTGATTTACAGGAAAATATTTTCAAAACTGTTTTATAATATTTTTTAAATTGTAATTACAATTATTGCTTCAGGTAGCCCATGCAAGCATGAAAATGAGGAAAACGCTCGCATCTTTTTGCCGCAAGTAAAAAACAAGCACCACTTACCCTAATTTCAAAATCTAAGACGTAGTAGAGGTTCTAACATTTTCGGTGCACTAAAAACCATGGAGTTTTGTGGTTAAGCCTTTTGCACGAGCATTAGTAAAGCACACGTAATAAAAATGCTAAACCAATAGTGTTTTGCAACCATTTTAACTAATTAATTTTTTTTCGACTTGAGGGAAACGGAAAAACAATATCTTTACCAACCGCCATGAGACTGATTGGTTAAGAACTGATAAAAAAAACCTAAGAAAAGGACCTATGTGTAACCTCCGTAGGATTTAAAGCGCACGGAACCTGTGTCAATAGATATACTAAACTATCAGATAGGATAACTTTTGTCAGCAGAATAATACAAAATAATAAGACAAAAAAGAAACTTTCAATTATTATCCAATCCATTTGTAAAATTCTTGACATTATAATTACTAGATCAAAACCAAAGCACCTACAAAAACATGAATTTGGTTAGGTTAGTAATGGTTTTTGTTTGGTAAAAATATAAAATGCTAACGGTAAAAAATCATTTAATTAATACAATTTGTATTCCAGCTCCCAAGTTTAGAAACTGCTAATAGCGGCGTCAAAAGATCTGCTTTGTAATGGTTGGGTGTGTGACCGAGTCCTACGTGCCATGAGTGTTTGACTAAGATTCCTCTTCGTTCAAAAATATGTTCTTTGGAAATCTGATTTTTTTTCAATTCATCATCACCTAATCTATTCCTCATCAATTGTTTAACTACCGCATTTATTTCACGATTGAAGTGATTCTCCCTTCCGTAAAAGTCAACAAATGGGTACATAATGCAAGACAGTTTGACCAAGATTATTTAACAAACTTTAATAAAGTCGATCAAATCAATTGAATTAGTGAACGGGCGATTTTCCAAATCAAAAAAATCTTTTAATCAATACCAAAATTAATGGTGTGGGTTTCGGATTTGTAACTAATTTCACATTTAATATTTTGTATTTTCCTACACAAACAACGATTATTGCGTTAACCAACTCCAATTTGAATAATCCCTTTCAAATTTGGTCAACCCCCTTTCAAAAGTTTCTTTGCTTATAGTTGGATTAAATCCATGCTTATAATTATGATTATAATAGAGCTTCATTTTATTATCTTCGTTGTTTGCTTCGAAAACTTCCTGTCTAACTCCGTTTGCGGCAAAGCGTCATTTATAAAATTTTCGGACGGACAAGCAGATAGGCTAGTAATGTGTACTGACGCCGGAGTTTATATTGCGTAGGTGTTTCTAATTAGCAGACAGTTTTTGAGCAAACAATTTTCTTATATACGTAACATGCTTGAAACACATCGACAGCTTAAATCATTTTGACGTATGACAAAAAGCTGTTATTCGAAAATAATTCGAATTGTGTTACAAAATGATACCATTTAAAAGTAGAAAACCCCCTATCCAAAATTATCCCAAACGAAAAATAGCGGGAATTTTTGAATCGTGCCAATTATCTCCCGAATTAATACATTCGCGAGGAAATGCCAGAATGTGGTTCAGCTACCCATCTTTTGTAACCAAAATCAAATGGTATCATTAAATTTGCCACGCTCCAAAAGTTTTCACCACCTTAACTATAATTATTTTGGAATTGCGCCAAACTAATTATATAGTCCGGCAAAAACTGTTTACTCGAAGCTACTGCTACTTGGACAATTTCTTTGAATAAATATTAGAAATATTGGATCCGTGGAAAATTACGAATAATTATACCGGATTCCCGGGAATTTCGTGCTTCTAGGAATTTTTGTATACATCCCATTTCTTGTACTTCATTAAATAAATAATTTTCCAAAATGCGCTAAGTTTAAAACTAAGAAGGTTAATAACATTTCAATTCAGTTCATTGGACTGATAGGATTCGTTGAACGCTCAAACAAATTTCCCAGTGAGGATTAGTTATTCTGCGTTGTAGCAAAAATTTGTAGAATTCCATTTCAAAATGCTCATCGATTACGTAAATCTTTTGAAAGAATGTTGCAAACTCAACGACTCATATGGAGACAGCACTTTCTATTGGGACAAGACAAAGAATAAACTTTCATTACACGCTGATCACGAGCGCCGAAGAAGAATAAGCAAGAAGGCAATCCAAACACATTTCTGTCTCACAATCATTATCGTAATCCAGTTCATTACCTTTTCTATGAGTGACAAAGATGGTGGGTCCAGCTCATTAAGCATAATAAGTTATTACTCACTGTTCGTTTATCTCTACTGTCAACTCCTTCTGCGGGATTGCACTAACCATGATTCTGAAATTGTTTTAATGCTCAACGGTTTTATTGAATTTGATATTGGCGTATGGGCGAAAAACTTCAAGGAAATTGGACGGAAGCGGAAACCACTCGTTCCTTTCACGTGTGAATTATTTGTTTGCAGTAGCAATTTATTACACAAGCTTAATTCTTCCAGCCAGTTATATATTTGGACTGCATTTTCAAAATCCATGCAAACCGAGCATTCTCTTCTTTTGGATATTACCGGAATGCAATGAATCGGAACTTCAAGGGATTACGCACGTTCTTGGCAAAACGTTGCTTCTGATAATTAATCTTTTTGTCTTTAGCTACGGCTACAAGTGTGTTGGAATTACACTGGGTATATTGAATTCAATTTCAGTTCTCAGTTTGCAGGAAAATATTGAATTATTCTGGAAGGTTTACGAGCAATCACGCACACCACTTCCAAAACTAGCTGAAATTTACCGGAAGTTGCAGGTCTTAGAAAAACTTCTTAATGTAGTAAGCCAAAATTGGACACGCTTGGGATTCGTTGTTGCTTCAATTCTGATATATTCGTTGTTTGCCACAACGTTAGTCACACTGTCGATTTCTCATATCGCGGGAACGGAAAGCTTCTTCGTGTTTCTAGTTTCGCTTCTTGGCCTAGTTGAATGCACATTGGCCAATTTGGTTTGTCTTGGTGGAATGGCTTCAGCAAATTTTGAATCTGAGAAAATTCTGCAAAACGTGCGTTATCAAATTGCAAATAGAACACACGCATACCTTCGGAGGGAGAAGTTAATATTTTTAAGGTCATGTGATACTATTAAAATTAGGTTTGGATCATTCAATTTTGTCGATAAAATGACACCTCTTGTGTGCATTGATTTTGCAAATGAGTGCACTATAAATCTTTTGCTTCTAAGCAGAAGCAGAAGGAGTTTCAACGTATCTTAGGCAAATTTACAACTAATGCAACATATTACTTTTTAAAAAATTCCATGTTCGTTTTGATACACCATTAGCATGAAAGTATCTCCTAATTGATTCATTTATTGTTGTAGTATCAATGATTGCAATGGTGTATTAATTTTAGAATAAACATTTAATTAAGTTATCTAGCGTGATATTTACAACTACTTGCATGAAAACACAGCTTAAATGTGTTCAGTAAACACTAATTGAGTAATTCATATTATTAGTTTAATTTCTTTTGTTTAAACTCAGAAACTGTTGATTGCGGCAGCAAGTGACCTACGAGCATTAATTCTTCCGTAACCCTGCAAAAAATTTCAACAGAATTCATTTTTCGACGTTGCCAATAAAACTAAAATAAATGCTTAAATAAAAAAACTTACGTAAATATTGTTGGGGAAGGTTGTCGGGGGAATACCTCCGCAAGCGGTAGTAAGGCCAAGGCTTCTATCGCAGTTGTTCTGGAGCAGGTCCTTAACTTGAATGAAGGTAAGGTTTGGATTTCGCGCTAATAGAAGTGCTGTAAGTCCAGCTGCATGTGGACACGCCATCTATGAATGATGAACGAAGAGTATTATGTCAGTAACATCAGCGTCTGCACTGACGAACGCTATATTTTGGAGTTTTTGTGTAATTACGGAAGTTCCAGAAGTTGTGTGGTAATCATTGTCACCAGTATGCCACGCAGAACGAATTTCATCTCCTGGAGCTGTTTTTAAAAATAAAATTTATCTTGTGCAGTCCATAAAAAATCTAATACAATCATGCATACCAGCAATGTCAGGTTTGATTGCTCCGGTGACAGTTGGACCTCTGGAAGATAACGTTGCAATACCATCACGGCTTGTTGTAGCGCCAACGGCAATGACGTTTGGGTTATCTCCCGGACTTTCCGCAGTATCTGCAGTTATGCATATTTTGTACTATAAATATTCTGCAGACAACAGATTGTCATCAATAAGTCTCTTAACTCACCGCAATATGGCCCGCTGTTTCCCATTGCAAACAAGGGAATGATTCCAGCAGAGTGCCATGAATTAATGATAGGGTCGTACCAGCTTGAACCTTGACCACCTCCCTGTTTCATTTTTTTTAAAGTTTTGATTTAGTAATTGAATTTCTTAATTTTTACTCTAAAGTTTGGAGTTAAATTTGTACCCAAGAGTTTGAAACTATTGGCGGAGCCATGTTACAGTTTGGCGATTCTCCGTCGGTGTTGGTGGGACACAGAATCTGTCAGAACATAATATTTTGAATAATATCACGGTTGTTATTTTTGGGGTTGTACATTCACTACGTATTGAAAAAAAATCAACTTTGAGACCGCTTTTCTTCCAATTGTCCTTATAAATTGAAGGATAGGCCTGACACGATGCACGCTCTCATTCACATAACGCTACATAACGAATGAACAGCCCCTCAGTTTTTTTAAAAGCAATAATATTCACTAAAATAATTACCCATTGACCACAAGCTGACAATGCGGATTCGGAACAGGTTATTCCTGAGCATCCTGTGCAGAAATAGTTATGCGTTATCTATATGTGCCGTTGAAAATTTACATAAACTTTGTAACAAATTTAATTTGATGTGTACCTTTGCAAGCAATCCATTGGGCTTCTGGAGCTACGCCGATGCCATTGCTTCCTACAGCGGATCCGCTTTGTTTGCATAAGATAATATATTTTTAGTTAATTTTGTCCAATTTTAATGAGGCAAATTATTTATTGTAACTGTAATTTAGCTAGGTCGTACATCGTATGTGTCCCGTGACCTGTGGCGTCGTTAGGAGTAGCCGTCTTCTCGTAGGGATCGTACCATCCATAAGAACTTCTGTAGTTGTCCCTCAAGGCTTCATGGGTGTACCTGACTCCACTATCAATGCTGCCCACGACTACCTAGACAAACGAAATTAATTCGTAAGAAGAAATTTATATTTGCATTTAAATAAATCCGCGTGAAATTTCGCATGCAAATATTAGTTTTAAGTCGTTCACTTAACTTACGCCTTGACCATTGTTACCGCCGGGGAGTGACCACGCTTCTTGCGCTTCAATCTTGTCGATTCCCCTAGTTGAATTAAAATTAAATTCAGCATAACGAACTGACGTTCTTGAATTAAATATCTGCAGAAAATGCTCGGGTTTATTACCATTCAGCATTGACTGTGTTGTTCTCTACTTGAACTAATTCTTCAAGTCGGATAACAGTTTCCTCTCTGACCTCAGTAACCTCGTCAAGATCAGCAAGTGCCTGGATAAGATCTGCAGATGCATTCTTGATGTAAATTCTGTTGTTAATCCACAATGACTCGTAATGAACCATAGAGCGGGACCGGAGGAGATTGAGTGCGTTTTTTTGTGTGGCTGCTTGGAGATCCTCTAATTGGGACTTCATGAATGCTATCTTAGCACCACGATTAACAAACCTCATGGAGTCCACCCTGTAAAGGACTGCGTCCGTATGGGAAAAACTGACGACAATATTAGCAGTCCGCTTAGCAAGGAGGACTTTTTGAATCCGGCCATCAACTTTATTGGAGGGTGCGCAAAGGGCAAAACCCGCGAATGTAAGAATGAATATTTGGTGGATCATGATTAAAGAACGATGCACTAATGATCTTTAGATTGAGTTAGGAATAATGCCTGATCTGGTCTGGTTTCAGTATTTATAGTGTTCACGGGTTGATTCGGTATATCTTTATTTCAGGTAATTGATGTGATAGCAATAATTATTCAATTCTTAAACAAAAAATAATATGCTGTTTTTATTGGTAATGAAGCGGGATAATAATGCGGCTTTAAATTTGTATGCATTTGTACCATAAGTGTCGGACTCTGACGATTTGTGAAATACCAAAACATAGTTTACGCACAGACCAGGGAAAATACTAGTATAACCGAACTTATCTGGGAAGTTTATTTGTTATCTTTTGATTAATATTTCGCAAGTGCATCCAGGTATATGTCATTGCATGCTTCACTGTTTTCATAAAATATTTATCAGTTTCGTCATCGCTCCAAAACCAATACGAGCAAATGGTCTCGATCAAGGCCTGGGAATTTGTCAACGCAAATTGGGAAAGCTGATAATAGCCGTACTTGAACCGTGGGGAATTAATTTTTTAATCTTATCTCTTGCAGTTTCAGAATATGAAGAGCGATGAAGTACAATCAATTGTATACTTATTTCCATTTATCAGTGTTTCCTAATCAAAGTGAAAATAAAGTCCACGAAATCGTTACAGTGTTGCATGATAAATCTTTGTCAATTGTGGAATAATTTTGGCCTTGACACGGACTTTTCAATAATGACGTAATATGAAATAAATAAGAAGCGTTACAATAGCTATTACGACGTGTTTTGTTGTGACATTATGAAAACGACATTTTGACATTGATAAGGTGGCACGGGAATTCACATTGTTTGTATCTCTTGCTTGCTCCACATGAATACATAATACGTGTGGTTTGTCGGAATGGACTCATAGGCCGGAGAATAGCAACGGAATTCCCTTTCTAGGACCTTTCAAAATTATTTTAAATATTCTTCGCGGGCAATTCCATGGTATATTCCAAAAAGCTCTAGCTCTACCATGACTTCCCATAAAATCACCAAACTCCTTTAATTAACAGTCGTACAAATGAAACTATCTGGGTATTAACAGGTGCACGGTGAAATAAGAAAACGAGTTACATCAGAAGCAATAAAAAAATTTCCCGGAAAACTTGTTCCTGGAACTAGCTTAGTTATGCCACGTCTGCCTAGATTTGGCTGGGTTGTTCACGGACTGGCTCTGGATTTTTTTGCTTTCATTTTTTCTACCATTAAATAAAGCGATTTTTTGGCATTAATAAAAATGTCAGCAATTTTTATTTTGGTTAATGTCTGGATGCTTGCACTGCCTAAGCCTGTACAAGGTAAGATGAACTAAATTCCTCCATAATTACTTTATGTGGATTTGGAATTTCATTCTATCAACAGGAGCACCAGAATACCCTATATGTGGGGACTACTGGCCGGCCGGCGAGTGCCTTACAACTTGTTATAAGGGATGCATCACCATGGCTGCTACTACCACCGACGCAAAAAAACTAGGTAAGTGCAAAGGTCATATATATATACTCCTAAAGCATTTTTCACAATTCAAGGCAAAATAAGCTCACGTGTCTCTACTTTTCGAATGAGTCGAGTGAAACTAGTACGAGTAAATTACGTATTTTACTTTGGGCTTTAGCACAATTTATCTTTAAAAACGGCCATCGATTGACTCCAAAATTAGATTAGACCTTCCTTTGGACCCATTTTAAATCAGGAAAATGACTTGACAAATAACTGCAAGATCAAGGGTCAATTTTTAAAGATTAGCATATGACTTAAGACTGCGTATTTGAAAGCCCGTAAAAGTGATAAGGAGCGTTAATTTAAAAAAAAATTAGTTGTCAACGGCACTAAGCAGTTAAGTCCCTCTTAGGGGAACAAAGGCGAAACATTTGTTAAATATGCTACGCCATTTGGAGTTTTATGCCACGAAAGAGTGCCTGTCTATCTGCATAAATGTTATTAACCGCTGCTTGACATGGATGCCAAACGGCACAATTTTCGCGACTGAAAATAGGGAAAAATGTCAGGATTGTAAAGGAACTAACCCTTACTGTAAAAATACCCGTAACCAATTTTGCGACGGCCTTTGAAAGTGATTACATAAAAAGCACTGGTTCGCATTGCTCTAAGACTTTAACAAATTTTCCTTCGTCAATCACCGGTTTCCCTGGAAATATTCAAAGCATATCCCGCAATTTCCTAATGTTCAAGCAATTTTTGTTATTGGTAACGCCTTTTGAGAATTTTTCACCAAAGATCCACTCATGCGTGCAAATTCCACACTTACCCGTAGTGGCCAATGGCTACAGTTCGTAGTCTTCGATCAGCTCGAAAATTTGCATGCAAATAGCACACAGTATTGAAGTGATTTTTGCAAAACTTTAGAAGTCACCTTTCTCATTTGCTACTTCCATTGCAAAATTATTTTTCGTTAAAAAACATCGGCGTTGTCTGGAAAATTGTTCGCCATATGTGTGATACAAACGAAAATTCCAACAAAATTGGCATTTTTTAGATCCAATCAAGTCCATCAAGAAAAAATAGACAATTGGGTTGATGTGATTACTTTTCTTATGTATTTTTTGGTTTCGTCACGTCATGTTTAAGCAAATTGCATACAGGAGTGGCTTCTAACTTTTTTTACAAATTACTTCATTGCTAACTGCTAATTGGACTGCTTACTACTGAAAATATTTGAGCCGATCGAAGACCTACGGACTGCAGCCATTTCTCGTTAGCTGTGACATTATTTTTGTAATTCTAACTATAGTAATATTTTATCTGGAACAGAGGAAATAGGAACTCAGAAGAATCTTTGTGTAAATAAATGCTTCGGAATTATTTACACACCTTACGGTAAATACAACCCAAAGGATTTCCCGACGTACGCAGGTATGATACTTCGAAACTCGCTTTTATCTTTTATTCTTAAAATTCATATGAATGTAAATATATGTACATAAAAGTTTTATTTCACTAACTTTACGCTTCTAAAGAACTTAAAGAATGTCTTGGTGTTTGCGCATACCCGGGGTCAAATACAAAAGAGTGCATGCAAGGTAACAAATCAAAAGGAAATAAATTTTCCAATAGAAGACTACCTAAGCTAAACACGCCGGCAATATTAATGCCGACAAAGGCACTTTAACATGTTATGTTTTGCAGGTTATCTCTCCAGCTATTTCTTTTGCGACTGTGTACAATGTTGCAACAAAACCGGCGAAGCAGATAAGATGATAAACCGTTGCAGAGCCGGCTGCAGCCACTGGTACCTTCGACAATGGAGTCCGTTGAAAGGTAACTTCGTCAAACATTTGTAACGATTTTTGAAATAGTTTGGTGATCAGTTATTGCTTAGCAACCGAACAAGTTTCCGCTTATGGCTCAAACAATAATTTAAAATGTGTAGTTTTAAAAGTTCTTAAATCTGTTCTAAGGCGAGGGCTGTCGCTATAGGCCTGATTATATGAAAACGCCAAACTCATGGTGCTCCGCATACTGTACTTGGAGTGTGATGAAAAGGGAGTCCAACACAGATGGTAACACAACACTTCAGTTTTGTAGTAATATTTCGTATTATTAAGAAAGCAACCTAACGAATTAACATTAAAAATTGACTAGCATCCACAATTCCTAAAGTTACCACATCCGATTCTGTTCAAAGATGTAAATTGGCATGCTCTAAAGGAATGCAAAATGGTGCCGAATTTGACTACGACAAACCACCGCAAGTTTACCAAAGTTTTAAGAGTACGCTCTATTTATTTTTTAAAACAAACTTGAAATTACTTCTCACAGATCCGGCTGCGACAAAGCTAAATTATGGCAATGCATAAAATCAGCAAAAGCGTCCAGTTTCAAGCTTTTGACAAGTATCACCGACGACATGATAAAATCTGCAAAAAAGGACGTAAAATTAACCGATATTACAATGTTTGAGGTCATGTCCGAACACAAACCTGCAACATCAGTGGTAAAAAAGAGTGGAAAAATGGGTAAAGATAGTTCGAAAGGTGTAAAGCACACTTGGATACTGATATATCCCAAATCACTTGAAGACATGCAAAAAAGTGGTGTCTCATTTGAAAGTGAACGAGGAGCAGAATATGAGGTACGCTAACAGACATTTCCAAGGTCAAATAGCAAAGTGCTCGCAAAATTACAAATTTTATTTTATTTNGTAAAAAGCACTGGAAAAACAGGAAAGGATGATGAAAAAGGTGTACAACATAGTTGGGTCATTTTTTATTCCCAATCACTGGAAGACATGCAAAAAAGTGGTGTTTCATTTGAAAGTGAAGAAAAAGCAAAATCTGAGGTACGAAGATTCAAATTTCAAAAGTTGAAAAGTCAGACATTCAAAAAATTACATATTTTATTGTATTTTTTTTCAGGTGGATACGACAGGTGTGACAATAGCCGACCCATTTCCAAAGGATGATATTGGTTATATACTTTCAACAGCTTTTAACAGTAACCTAAGTTTAGCAGCGAGCAGAGCTAGAGCGTTTAAATTTGAACGAGAAATGGAAATCGATCAGTGTTACATGTACCAAGCTCAAATAAGTGCCAAAATGGCGACGGATATTATTTTGGATTTTGAAGTGCACCTTAAAATTTCCGATACGGAAGGTATGTTCCCTCTAAAGGCTGACGATTTGAAGAAGGCCATCAAACAGGCAGGGTGGAATGACTTAGAATTTGTGAAGAATATTGGTGACTACACTATTTTAGTGAAAGCTCGTGTAACTGTCGGAGCTCAGTTTCATACTGATTCATTCATTGATCCCAAGGATGAAAAATGTCACCGTATGGAAAATTTGGAATGTAAAAAGGCAAAGCAAAGCGTTAATGCATGCAGATGCAAAGCAAATTGTAAAACATGAAGCAAAAGTTGTTAGGTCACGTGACTAAATGATCGATAATAATTAAGGAGCTGTTTAAAAAGGTGTTGAAATGTTGCCAGCAAACTTGAGTGTAACATACTGTTTACAAAATTATTTTATAGTCTTATTAAATTTATTAAAAAATTTAGAGTAATTCTAGTTGGTTTTAGAATTTATGAAACAATTTGACCTTGGATCCTGCCTTTATAAGTTCGTTAATAAAAATAATACGTTTCGTCTACGCAATTTACCATGTTTTAATTTGCAAATTTACGGCAAACTTACGTTAAATACATAGCATATTAATCATCCAGGAATTAGTAAAGTCGAACAATGTGAGAGTAGTTGATTCGTCATAGAAGTTCACACCGCCTAAATAAATTTTAGGGATGCGCCATGACCTAACGTGTTTTCTGAAAATTCTCACATCTTTTATCTTCACGAGCGTATTGAAATCTCTTGAATGACGGTTAGCGCTTCTAACGCAAATTTTGCCAACAACGTACACCTGCGATTTAATTGGTACATCAGCATCAAACATGTTAACGTAAACAATAGATAAAACGAAAATAAAAATGATGAGGATGGGTAAATTTAACTGGTCCCTAAATCTGATTAGGATGAAGGGGAAAATGCCTGTTACGCAGACATAAGTCAGCATTGACAATATACTTAGAAAGCGCTGGTGCACATAATTGTATTCACAAAGTAGTAATTGAATTTCCCTAAACATTAGTAAGAGACGAGCCCTATTATCCGATGGTGTCTCAAGCCGTTTGCAAAGTAAACGCAGGTAATTTGCTAAACAATAGCATTGTACACATGAGTAGATGATGATCTCTACTAACATATTCGGAATTAGAAATGCCTGGATTACTAGCGATAGTACGACAAAAAATAATTTTAGAAATATGTTCTGCATGATTGAACTCTGTTCTGCATTGCTTCCACATTCTGGTATTAAATAGAATCCTAAAACCACTCTAGGTAGGCATGGTTTCTTCATGAGATTTGCGAATGTTAGCAAGATTGTTCCTGGTACTGTTAAGCTGTTAATGAAGAAGAAGAAAGGAAGTCTCTTTCCGAAGCCTTGCAGAGATTTTGGAGGAATCCAATTCTCAGCTGCAATAATTTTTTAAAACGGGTAAATTAAAATTCAAATGGGTTAATTTAAAACTATATTCAATTATTGTAATACCATTATGTCTTCGCTCAAATTTGAGAAATGCGTTGAAGTTCTCGGCAATATTTTTCCTCTTCAAATAGTGTTCCACCGCAAAGAGAAGGCTGGTGATCAATTCTGAAAGAATATTTAAGCTTTGCGACTTCACTTGCAAGGATGAAGCATTCCAGTATTTTACTGATTGTAATGCGAGACCAATTATGTATAGGAAACTACAAATAAGCATAGAAAGAAATCTTGTTTCCGCACAATCTGAAACTCGCAGGTAACCAAGGTCACCCGCTGCTTTCTTATGAAGCGTGATGTTTAGTACTAGCTGGTATGACTTCAGCAAGCGGAAAATTAATGGCAATAACTTTTGTGCTACCAACATTTTGATTTCCTCCTCGACCTTTTTTAAAAAATCTAAGACCGGAAACCAGTGTGTGTGAGAAACTACAACGAAGGTAGAAGACTAGAATTTAGTAGTTTGATGGTTCAATGTTCTGTTGGAATGCACGTCTGACAAAACTTTCGCCATTATATACACCAGAGCCAATGCTGGTAAAGTTAAAAAATTGATCTTTGAATTTAAATTGGCAATCAAATTGACATGACAAATCTTAAAACGATCTATGTTCGGCTTAACTGGATTTTGTAAGATTATAAACCAATGCTCGTACTGAGCTACAGTTGAAGTAGATCAAGGACAAGTTAGAATGAAACAGTGTTTAAATTTAGATTCATTCAAGTTTTCCGACCAATTTTTTTCCCATTTTGGTTCCGTCATAGATAAATTGAATTTTCGCATTAGCCCGCGTAGTAGAAGGGAATGAATTTTATGTTTAAATCAATCAATTCTCGATATCTGCACAATTTAAATAGGTTTTGTTCATTGCTAGAGTTACGTAATCAATCTGAACCTATTTAAAATCTTTTAAATTGCTTCTTGTTAAAAAAGTACGGAAGTTTTCCAAATTGATTGATATTACGTAACGACCAGTGTCTCAGTTGATTAAGTTTTTTTACATTAAAATAAACTCTCAGCGAGAAATTTGTTAGACAAGATAAATTCCCTAAAAATCAATAATTAAATTTTTGACAAAAAGAACTAAGAAGTGAATAAATAAGCTTGAACATATAAATTAGATGAACCAAAAAGACGCTTAGCAATTATAGCAATTCTTAATCGAAATCAGCGGGTCAAAATGCATACGTTACCAGGGCAAGGCTTATAAACGTGTTGCAGTGCGTAACTATGTTTGCCTCTACGACAGACTTTTTATGGTTGACTTGAATAAATAATCATATCATAAACTGGAAAGTTTAAATATTAATGCATATTATGTCACAAGCACAAACAAACATGAAAAGTAAGAGTACAAAATTAATAGAGGATTCCGGTAAACACTTATGACTATCTGTTTTCCTGTCCAATATTTGAGCAGAATATTTGATGACATGTCCAAAATGAATTTAACGAGTGGTCCCGAGACAGATTAAGAACAACTATAAAAGCAATATTCAGAAAACTATTTCATTTGGGTATTGGTTTCGTTTCCTTTGAGTTTTTATTTACTGTTCACATAAAAAATTTTCCTTTCGAGTTAAGCTAACAGTGTACGTTATCTAAACCTCCATAACCAACAGATATAAGCTCCTTTAAAAATTTAATTTACTATTCAAAACCTATTTACTTAGCTTCATTAATGCTGCCGTTCTAACACTTTCTACCTAATTAATAAAATCAAAACAACTTTTATTTAAAACAGACGTAAACCTGTCTACAAAATGTTATAATGGTATGGTTGTCATCAGTCTAGTATTTTCTATAAAAACCTTTAATTATATAAGACACACGCTCAAGATAAAATCACATCGAATGTACCCTGAATTTGTATTTATTACCCAGTGGGTTAGATCGGCGTAACTCTTTGCTCTTGGGGTGTGGTCATGGTAATGTTATAGCATTGCCATAGAAAACATACTAAAAACTATTTTCACATAATCGCGCTTTTATTTCACTTATTTCATAGTTATGAAAGCTGTAAAACTACTTTAGTCTGTCTTTAGATGTTAGTAAACCATTTGCGAATACAGTTATAACTGTGTGTCTTACTTCGTTAATGGCGGTGCTGCTTTCCCGTTGTGAACATACCTGCTTTCACCAACCAATATGATTTCCTGGACCTGAGCAATACAATAAATTATTTACTCGATTTCTCGTAATCAAATATTGCTTTTTGCAGTCAAATATTTAATCCAATTAGAGCTCCCGCTTGCTCTGAATATTTCCATAGGCGCAATTGCCGAGACACAATTAGTCAATACATTTTCAGTTAGTGTACAATCTTATAGGTTGGGTTTCAATTCTATTTCCTATTTTTAAGAATATACTAGCTTTTTTAGCCCGTCTCATAAATGAGACGGAAGTAAGTTCTTTTCACCCAATTCTTTCGCCCACTTAACTCTAAGATATTTAACCTTAATTTAAAAAAAAAAGAAAAAAAAAACACGAAGACGTTGGATTCGATACTGCGCCCACATGCTGAGGAAGATTCAGGTCTAATTGCACATCAACATGTTGTAGTTTGTTTAAGCCAACAAATAACGAATCGCAAATATTCAAAGTGTATGCACAGCGCCGACAGTGAGATAGTGAAGCCTGCATACTAACATTAGAAAGAAGCTTTCGCCATCCTTGAAAGTAGTCCTGCACTACTGATATGGTGAGATTGAGGAAGCCTGCTAGGAGTATGTAATGGAAAAAAGTGAACGAAGGCAGATGATTTGCCATCTATCAAACTAAGGTTAAAGCTTTTGTCAAATGTGTGGCAAATAAATTATTTGAAATTATGTAACCCAAAAGTGCAAGAAAAACAAACGGACAAAGTAGTCGAACGAAAAGCAAAGCCGTTCTCTTCGCCATCTACAAAAAGAGAAGT
>JAHZMX010005301.1:0-10515 GCA_027743895.1 Seira musarum
TTTTTATATTGTAATTTGTAATAGGCTTAATTATAAAATAGATATACATACTTACATGCATAGTAAGTACTTACATAACTTTATCATACGCAAACGATGCGCACGTAACGAACAAATAAAAAAAAGAAACATTCAGAACAAAAACCAATCAAAACATAAAGTCCCTGTTCCCATTTTATTCAATTCTTAAATCTTATTTGCATAAAAATCTGAAGAATATTAATCTCATTCCATTTCATAATGGTTCAAAACTGCAACCTTTTCAAAAGAAAATACACCTTTAGCACAATTCTTCTTCTGACCGTTCTTCAACCAGACTTGAGTTCATGTCAAAATGACAGGAAAAATATCATTTACAAATGTTGTAACATTCAAAAGTCTTATAAAAAATCAACGTGTGCATCAATCAGCGATGCTGACTCAGAGTTTCACATTATAACCCATCAGGATAAATGGCACGTTCCGATAGGATTCACTCAGGATGGAGCGAGCAGTTTTGATCTTTTGTATGGCCTCTCAATTAATTTGTTTAATTTTTAATTTAAGTTTGAAAAAATGCATTACGTCTGAATGAATGTAGGTTGGAAGCCAGGCCGAAAATAATGAAAAAACAAAGTTGTGAGCGAAACCGATTGCACTTCAAAAGTCCTCCTCCAGGTCGAGGTTTACAGAATGACAATGAAGTACCTTTGGGGGATAATGAGACATTTATCACTCCAGACCCAGAGCCTCAGTCTCCGCCCAAGTTTGATCAGAATGGGACAATGTATTACATGGACAATGCTTACTCAACGATGGAATACTGCTTTGATAGGTATTTCCAAATGCAAATTAATTAGGTGTGAAGCAATTAAAACTAAACAAAAGCGCATATTTTGCAGCCTTTCCCAATTGGGAGATGAAACAACTTTTGATATCGTCCTCTTAAAAAATTGTGGAAAGCATGTTTCGAATCTACTCTCCGCCTCCTCCTCCTCTTTTCATCACTCTCATGAGAAATGGATTAGAAATGTGTTTGCAGCTGTTGCTGGACTCTCGTGTGGCTTCACTCTCGCCATTCTTGTAATCTATTTGAGGTTGCGTAACTACCTCAGTGTGTCTGGTTGGACAGAGTTCGCGTATTTCATTGCTCTTTTGCTATTCAACGCCCTCTCCATTTTAGGTCTCCTCCTGAAAGACACTGCAAAAGACCATGAGACAATCTGTTTCATTTCAAGTAAGAAAATTGCGCCGTTCCATTTTTGCGTATAGGTCACCACACCACACCACAAAAGCTATTAAAACACGTGCCAAATTTTATTTTATTTCAAGGCGTGTCCGTGCACTTTTTCAAGATTGCAACATTCTCCAGTTACCTCATGATTAGCTTTGATCTGTATTGGATGCTGAGGTGAATAACATTTCTTTAAAATATTTGTATTCCACCATCATTATATTATCAACCAATCATTGTACTTAATCAAGTTCAAACGTTTTTCTCATGATTCAGAAAATCGGATTCTTTTGCATCGTACGGAGAGGAAGTGGAGGATATATCAAAGTTCAAGCTTGTCCTGCACTACATTATAATTCTCATGTTTCCCCTTGGCCTTGTAACTTGGGGGCTGGTCCTGCATTACCAAAATCTGGAGTAATTCTTTGCAAATGAAATCCATATAAATAGGGCCTAAAACCATTTACTTTTACCCTTCATTTCACTCTTGCTCGTTAAAAGAGAAAAGTTGATATCGCTCAAAGGAATGCAAAGTTGGAAATGTGCAAATTTTTAACAATATGAATTTGTAGGAACTCACTCAAGTCCTGTCACTCAAGTCAACACAAAATATTTTATTTTAGATAAAGTTGTAATGACTTGGTTTTATGCTCTAGAACAAAATATATGCATTCCTAGTTTAGCACTCCATTTAGATTTCGATGGTCATTGGTAATCTAATATTCATTTGGAACATCAAACAGATCAAAGGATTACTCGAGCAATCTGATTTACTACCCGGACTCTTGTTTATCTCCATCGTGGCAGTTGTCAGAATACTTTCTCTTCTCTCTCGAGAGTCTCACATTCATTTTGATCCTGCTCAGCTTGAACCATATTCTCAGTCGACTGAGCAGATCTGCAGATGTGGAGGATGCTCCAAGGTATAACATAGCTATATTATAGCTTAATAAAAAAAATATAAGCATGTTTTATTCGCTCCATTAGTTTCGTTCAAGAGCATAAAAAAAGTAAACTGGATTTGATCAGACTAGATTTGCTCATATTTTTATTCTGGGTCAGGGTTTCGCTCCTCTCAAATATGTTGTTGTTCACCCTCTCGTATTGGGTGATGGACCTCCTCAAGTTTGCACGACCAATGTTCCAACGTCACAATTATAATGATGATAATATTAATATTGAGTCTAACGGTAACGGTAATGATGAGACTTTTTGGATCGTCCTCGATGGACTTGAATACGCTCAGGGTATTTGGGTATTTATCGTGTTTGCATTCAATCGAAAAACTTTGCGAGCTTTCAAGATGAAATCAGGGAGGGATGCAACATTGAGAGGTAATTTCGCATCACAACTAATTTAATTCAATTAAATAGGCTTGATTAAACAGGACTTTCAATCAAGCTAATTTAATTTAACGCTAGAAATATTTAGACATGCTTGCTGCGGAACTAGTACTGGCGTAGGTCAAACTAAGGAAGACGAAGATGAGATGCCAATGTCACCTCTAATGAAATCCATGAAGTCCTCTAGCATGAGGAGGTCAACTGTGCGACAGAACCATCTTTACTAAAAAAATGAAAATAAAGATTTATTATTTTTTTTCTCGAGATTCTTTTTTTATTCCTTGTCGAGATTTATTTTCCTCCTTGTAAGTTTCGGTTGTGCTGGTGCTTGTACACCTGAGCATAAATAAGGAGATGGGGGTATTGCACTACTCGGCCGAATCGGGGGATTGTTCACTTTTCCTTTGATATTTGCGAGCAAACTTATTTTATTGCTATTGATATTGATATTACTGGTCCGCACCTTATCATTTACGATGTTTTTGTTGATCACGCAGTTTCTTATCCTTTGTCTCTGCTGATGATAGTAATTTTGTCGATTTTCATGATGATCCTTTGTCACTCCTTTCGCTGCTGATGCTGAGCTAGTCATTTTCTTCACGTCATGAGCTTGCTTTTCTTCTTTTAAACTCAGCAAACTTCTTCTTCTCGATGTTGGAGGAGGTGGAGGGAGATGATCACTCGAAATCGTATTCTCAATGTTTGGAGATGTTGTTGTCAGCCTCGACGATAAAGGACGATCTGGATCTGGATTTAGATGCAATTGCGATCCCGATCCTCTTATTTCTTCCAAATTTTTATGAGCCTTCTTCCTAGTTACGAAATGACTGTGTAGAGATACCTTCGAATTACATGACGGTGGAGGAATATCCTTCATCATTTTCATTGAACAAGAAGAAGCAGAAATGGTTGGTAAAAGTCCCTTGTGTTTTGACATGTTCGTTCTCTGCAATAAAAAATATGTACTTTATTGAGAAAAAAAATTCAATTGAATTAAATTGCATTGCATCATAAAAAAACCTTATTTTCAATCCTTTCATAATGGCGATCCAAGTTGAGCCAATGCTCAAGAAAAATGTGTTTCCACTCTTGGAGATTTGTCCTGTGCAGATCGGGACCGTCCGGTTGGCATAGACCGCGTTTCAAGCATTCAATATCCGCTTCCGTGACTGGATCCATTTCCTCAATTTCTTTGAGAGAAGTCAATGTCGATTCCAATTCACGATCGTATTGATCTCCCAATAATGCACTGTCTGAAACTGAACCTTGAGGGGGTAATAAAGGAACGAGGGAAAGATGACCATCGTGATCATGATCACTTTTTTGTAGACCAGGACCACTGCCACTCTTTTCCATTATCTCTGCAATGAAACAAGGACAATGGATTTTTGAATTGTTTCAAATGCTCCATAAAAAATGCAATTTTGTTTCAGAGAAGAATAAAAACCTTTCATTTTCCGTATCAACTTTTCCCTCTCTTTTGGATCCGTAACGGAGTGGATTTTTGATTGGCGGAGTATTGTGCAAATATCATTTTCCTCAGGAGAGGACTCCAGGCATGGAAGGATTTCAGATATGGACCATTTCTTCACAAATGGTTCGAGTTCACATAAGATTTTGGTATCTTTTACGATATCTTCGAGTTGTCTTTTCACAGATCTGGTATGGTTATCATTATAACCTCCTGGAGTAATGGCCGCGGGCATCTTGATGCAGAATAATCAATGGAACTCATGTAGAATTACAAAAATAAAATGGATCTCACTTAAAAAGTAGCCCCAACACGGACAAAGGTTTGAGTTTGGGGCTTTGAAATAATTAGACTTGTTGTGAAAACTGAAGCAGTTTCCATGTTATTACCTTGTCTGATGACTTTATGGAGTCATTTACACCTTTACCACATGAAAAGATTGGCGGCGGATGCCTNAAAGGTTTGAGTTTGGGGCTTTGAAATAATTAGACTTGTTGTGAAAACTGAAGCAGTTTCCATGTTATTACCTTCTCTGATGACTTTATGGAGTCATTTACACCTTTACCACATGAAAAGATTGGCGGCGGATGCCTGGAAATGAAACTTGATACATTAAAAAAAATCAATGAGAACTACTGATAAGGTCACATAATTCAGATGAAGCCACTAGGAAATGATCAATGAAAAATTATTTAATCTGTTTGACAAAGGAAAAGATTTTTTATTACCTTTTTGCCTATAAATTAGCTTTGTAGCCGAATAGCGCTCACAAAAACTTTATAGCTTCCAAAGACAATCATTACATCATTTCATTTTATATTTATCGTTGACAGACGCAAATAACATCATTATGGATTGGGTGCAATGTAATTGGTATGATTCGAGAAAATGTTTCCAAAATTAATTTTCAGAGGTGCAAATCGTAGACTAACCAGAAGATACTCAGTAGTCCAAATAGTGATAGTTATTTGTTTAGTTCAGTTAAACTATTTTGGGAATGTGGAGGGTAGTAGGAAAAAAAGTGAGACATCGAAACCAGCAAAAGTTGACAAACCAAAGACAGATATTTGTGATGCAATACAATGTGCACAAATTCATCCTGATTTTACATGTGCAACGACAACCGTCCCTCAACCAAAGGTTCTTACATAATTACATAATTTTAGGGAAAAACAATTTTTACCTTGATTGATTAAACTTGCCAATCCGAAGGTTACGATGAAATTGGGGGCATTCAAAGACTGTTGTTCAGTACATCAGTGTAAGGATAACACTGAAGCACATTTCATTTACACCGGTAAACTTTTAAGCAAAAACATGACAAAATTAGAAATATTCTTTAAAAGACTAAAAAATAAGGAAAAAAATTCCGTAGGCATTATTAACAAGGCCGGAGGTCTAGAAATGAAGCCAGAACCAGGCAAACCATTCAATGCGGTTCCATTCGGTAAAGTAACAAAAAACTTTACATCATGTCCATTGTACATCCCATTTTCAATGGTTTGCATGATCGAGTTCCAGAAAACACTAGTGTTTCAAAAACTCCTCAAGGGAGAAGAAGACCTTTGTCCTACTGCGTTTTGTACAGAACGAACAAATAATGAGAAAATCACAAGGACATTTCGTGTCCTCCAGGGGCAAATGCCTTCAGGCATGAAGGACATTAAGAAGGAAGAAAGGAATGCCCATGGGACAACAAAAGTGCTCAAGCATCGAGTGCATGGAGAATCCGATCATTTTGAAAAATCAGAGTTGCAAGTCTGTGTCCATCGAAGACAAATTGAATCGGGCAGAGATTGATGCCTTAGGGGAGTTTGCCGAGTGTTGTCCAAAACTTTGGCATTGTGAACCAAGTATTGGCTATGGCTTGGAGTACATGACCTACGGTATGGTTCCAATGAAATGTTAATGGAAATCACGATACCTTTTCTGAGATTTTTTTGTGGATACCAGAAATGATTGGAGCATCATTCCGTTATTTCTCCGTTATTTTGTTCGATGTTGTGAAGACAAAGGATACTGCAAATCAGCCAAAACAATGCGCCCATATATCGTGTCCTGCGATGGTTGGCGAAGGATCTCATGCATGCACAATTGACATTACAGGGGCTGATAGGGCCTTCACAGAATTTGCGAAAGACACTCTGGACTGCTGTCCCATTTACAAGTGTCACGATGACAAGGGGCGACCAAAACATGGATTGAGTAATGGTTACATGCAATTGGTCGATCAGAAAGTCTAGATTTTTTAATAATTGAATTTTTGTAATCCAATTTTTGTAGTCATGTTGGAGGGTACTGAACCAGATGAAGGGAAGTACGGATGCGGTGACCTTAAATGCGGTAAAAAACCACAGATTAAGGGCGTCAATTGTGTGCAACAACAATTAAATGAAGTGCAAAGTAAAGGTCTTGGTAGAGCATTAGGGGATTTGAGGTCATGTTGTCCAGCATGGAAATGCACATACAATGATGGGAGGATCTATTTCCATTACGGTAAAAGCTATAAAATACTTGCATAAAATATCGTAAAAAATCAGCTACAGAATTTCAATTCCACATTTTTTAGTTGTTTCTGGACCGCTTTTTCTCTACAAGGAAATTCAGTCGGCGTCAGAAAAAGTAAAAGATTTGGTTGTGGTCGTGGCAGGAAATAAAAGATTGGCTTTAATGATGCCCGGATATCAAATCAAGGGGGAATACACAGAGATGGATTACGATGCGGCTGTAGGACTAGTTGAAGAAGTCGCTAATGAATTATCATCAAATTCAACTGGTGATGGTGATGGTGAGGAGTACGAAATTGAATATGAATACGAAGAAGATGATAATGGAGATATGATCAAGAAAACTGTAAATAAGAGTTCGAAAAAATCTGGGAAAACAAGAACAAATTCAACAGATTCAAGTGATATCGTGTATTATTACGAAGAAGAGGAAGAGGATGATAAAGGTAATAAAGTTAAAGGTGGAAAGAAGGAAAGCAAAAAGATTGAGAAAAAAGGTGGTGGTGGAAAAACTACAAAATCTGGAAAAGGTTCGGAAAAAGAAGAATTTGAAATTATTGAGGAGGGCAAACCGGAAGAACATGAAATTATGGATGAATAAGGGCGTATACGACGAATATTATGAAATTGAAGAAGAAGTAGAAAGTCCCGATGGAGGAAACAAGACAAGAAAAATCATAAGGGGAAAACAGAAATCGGATGGAAAACCTATTGGTCCAGATGGAAAAAGAGAATCTTCTGAAATAGTTGAGGAGAAAATTGTTAAAAATGGGAACATCAAGAAGATTATACGAAAAAAGAAAACGAATGGCACCACAGTTCCAGAGGAATCCATTGAATACGAATATGTTGATGAAGCCGGAGGTTCAAAGGGAGGAACGAAAAAGATAATTAAGAAGAAAAGCAAACCGAAGGATGGAAAATCTCCATCTTCCAGTTCAACGGCTTCAAAAGATGGATTTAAAGAATCAGTTGAATATATTGAAGAAGAAGTAGAGGAAGATTCTCCAGACGAAACGAAGAAAGGCGGACAGAAAAAGCGTAGAAAAATAACAAAAAAGATTACGAAATCTTCGGGTTCAAAGACGAATAAGACAACTTCTGGAAACAATGAATCTGTTGAAATTATTGAGGAGGAAGAAGAAGAAGATCACAAATTCAGGAGGAAAACAAGGAAAGAAAAAGAAAATTACACGAAAGATTACAAAAAATCCGAGTGAGAAAGCAACCACGCCCAAACCACAGTCTCCTCCTCAAACCCTTACAACATCAGGACCGGACTTGGGTCGAAGTATGGGTACCTCAGAACCTGGAAAGGATGATAATGAGGATGAAGAAGAAGTCGAGTACATAGATAAAAACGGAAGGTCAATGACGATTAAGCGTAAGAAAAAAGACAAACATCCTGAAGGCAAAGGTGGCAAAAGGAACTCCACCTCTTCCCCATCTAAAAAGGCAAGTTCAGACGGGGACGATTCATACGAAGAAGTTGAAACAGAAGAAGAAGATAAAAATGGAAAGAAACGCAAAGTGATCAAAAAGGTCAAGAAAAAGAAACCTGATGAGCAGGGTGAAACTAATAAAAACAATGACGATTATGAAGAAGTGGAATACGTCGATAGCGACGGGAATAAAAAGAAAATTCTTAGAAAGAGAAAGAAAACTGCAGATGAAAATAAAGATGACACCTCCCCGTCGCCACCGACAAAGTCAGACTCAGGACCAACGGGAAAAGATTCTTATGAAAATGTCGAGGAAGAAGAAGTAGATGAAAATGGGAATAAACGGAAAGTCATTAAAAAGATTAGAAAGAAAAAGCCTGGAAACGATAGCCAGGACTTGGATAAAACCAAAACTGGTGAAGATGATGTTGAGGAAGTCGAATACGTGGGGGCTGACGGAAAGAGAAAACTGAAAAGAAAGAAAAATAAAAAATCGCGCCCAAGTGAAGGTCAAGGTTCTAATCCAAGCGACACCGGTAGTAGTTCCTCCGAAGAATGGGAAGAAGTTACTGAGGAGGAGGAGGATAAACAAAGTAAAAAACAGCAGGGCCGAAGCTTTGATGATGATGACAATGAAACAGAGAGAACTGAACATATGAATCGTCCATCCTACGATCAAAATGGGAGGAAAAAGAATATGAAAATGAGAAAAGTTACAAAGACGAAGTCAAACAAAGATCCAAGAAAAGGAAAAAATAATAAAAACACTAAAACTCCTCCCCCTCGTCCCACTTCTCCCCCTCCTACTCCACCGCCTCCTCCTCCTCCTCTGCCTGTTGTTGTTGTGACCTCTCCTGCACCAATCATACCTTCCGTCCTCGAAACAACTCCAAGTACAAGCCTTCAGATCGAACTAGAACCGGAATACGAGAAAACCTTCCAAATCAAAACAGGTCAATGCGATAAAGAAATTAATATTTGTCCAGAATTAAAACATATGAAAGGTCACTGCCACAAGGAGAACGACAGACGCCAGTCGATCGTACAATACTTTCCAGAAAATGAGGAATGTTGTCATTTAACGCACTGCTACTATAAATCGACTAAGACGCATGCAACATTTTACGGTAAATTAAATAAATACTAATTAAATCGACTTCTTTCGTTTTAATCTCCAAAACTTCTTTCGTGTCAATTTTAATAATCCTAAACAAACAGTGAAATACGCTGGCAAAATTCCAAAAAATAGTTTGGCAAAACTTCACAAGGAAAAGGGAAAGGATGAAAACGATGTGTGCACGAAAATCAAATGTAAGGCTCAACCGACATCGGAGGATTGCAGATACGCGACAGAAGAAGCAGTTAAAGCAGCTTTTCCAGCTGCCAATGACTATCTAGATTGTTGCAAACCTGTAAAATGCCTAAAGCGAGGAAGTGGATCATGGTCTTTAGAATTGTGTAAGAATAAAAAAATTACACAAGAAAATTTGAAAAATTCTTATTGAAAATTTGAACTATTTAAAATCAGACATAATAGCAACGTCATTTGCTTATTACGAGTTATCCTATTACAACATTACACTCCCCCGTAAAAACAAAGCTTTACCGGAAGATGATGATGATGTGGAGCAACCCTTGACCGCCGAGAAATTGCTTTTACCGTTGCAGCGATCCTTCACAACTGAATTGACTACGATTGCATCAGTTTTACTGGACACCACTGAAATGACTACGGCTGCATCATTTTCACTGGACAGCACTACTAAAACTCCAGAAGAGGTTGTAGAAGTTGAGGTTGGCGGTAAAGACCAAGAGCTCAATAACACGAGTTTAACAGACTTGATTGAATCCGAGATCAAGTCTGCGTCAGATTCCGAAAGTCAACACAGGGATGTGACACCGACCTCCCAATTATACCCATTTGAACTGAGTTCCGGGTCATGTGCAGCAGCAGCAAAAACAATTTGTCCAGAGTTGGATATGGGCAGGATCTGTCACCGGGCGGAGTATGAAATCTCCTTGAAAATGTATTTCCCGAGGAATGAGACCTGCTGCCATTTGACACATTGCGTGGATGATGAGGAAAATGGGAAAGGGGAATTCCATCGCACTCATTACGGTATCAAAAATGGAAATTAGTTTTATATTGATTACCAAAATGAATTCATCATTTCTTATCGTGATTTTGGAACAGTAAAGCTCGCCGGGACGGTTCCCAATGAATTGTCAGCAATGGAAAAAGAAAAAGGTAAATCTGACGAGTCCAACTCGAGAAGTAACAAGGGACAATGCCCGAAAATTCAATGTGGAAACTTCACTGCACAAGCCCATGCAGAGTCGTTCTGTTCTGTTGAATTTGGCAAGGATAAAGTGAGCTCGTCTCTGATCAAACCATTTTTGGAATGTTGTCCCACCCTAGAATGCCGAAGATCAGATGGATCCTATTCTCTGGAAATACGTATGACTTAAAAAATAGACAGAAACTTAAGTAAACACATTCTGACGATGAGCTTTTGATGTATCTTTTGTTCCAGAAATC
>JAHZMX010005302.1:0-10013 GCA_027743895.1 Seira musarum
CACTATCTTGTAAAGAAATGAAAAATTCGACTATGCTATACGTTTTTATAAAATTCACTACATGTGTATATATCTCTCTTCTTAGGAATCTACTTAAACAAAACTTTAAAAACTCAACTCAATCATTTCGTATCTTCATTCTGAAAAGATTGTATGAAAGAAAAGAGTTGTGCACAATGTCCGACAAAAAACTTCATTTCTTAATAATAGTTTACTTACTCTTACTTTCGCTTTTTCCTCTTTCGCAAACTAAGTCAACATTTTTCGCTACTTAAAAAAAGTTTTTTGAGGGGGAGATGAAAACGAAGAAAAAGTGTTTTCTTTGTTTTCTCTAATGTTGCTTGCTGATGTCGGTAAATTAAGAGCTCACTGAAGTTGTGTTCAATACGGTAAAAACTTAATTTTCCCGACCTTTCATGGTAGGATTATTATGGTTGAAAAAATTATGCCGTCTTCATATTCGTTTAAAAGTTTGCATTCCAAAATGCTTTTAAGACAACTTGCTTTTTACCAGCATTTTTTTTCATTACGAAGAGTAAAATTGGCCATGATGATGAAGGTAAACAGAACCCGTAGCTCATGTGAGTAGGCGATTTAAAAATTCAAATTTATTTTCCTGATTAAAAAAAAGTTTTATCGTATTACAAAATCTTGGTCACTGTTCCTCTCCTTTTATTGAAAAGTTTTAGTTTTGAAAATTATTCAATCCGGCCCGTTTTGAAAAGTAAAAACTTCAATTTAACTGATAAGTCGTACTCCCTAGAAAGAGGGTATAAAAACTGCTTAAAACTTGAGTAGGTAAGCAATATTTATTCTCGAAAAATATGCTAATGTTTAAATTTAGCATGCACTCGACTCGACTCTAGATGAATTTGTTTGAAGGGCGACCGGACAGCTTTTTGTCCAAACAAATTACACACAGGCGGTGACGTATCCAGACATAGAACATCATCATTTCAAGTTTATTTGTTGTTGTGTTGTGACAGCTGAATGAAACGTGCAAGAAATTGCTCTTGGAACAGGTAAAGTGTTGTGTTCAGACTTATTATTATTATAACGAGAGTTTGGACTAGGAGGACCTCTCGTTGAAGTTTTTCACTCAAAGCGAAAAAGTCCCGTTGCATATGTGAAGCATCATTCATTCATATTTACATAACGAAACTTTGGAAGGCAAACTAGAGAGAAGAGTGAAAAAAATGAAGTTTTTTCTTAACACACTGTCTATCGAATGAAGAGATCATCACAAAGGATTTTCTTCTTCCCGTTTGAATCCATCATCACTATCACATATAGCTTTCTTACCCGTGACTTTCCTTCTCTAGCTGGCATAGATTTCATTCCTTTTGCTTGACAAAGCATTTAAATTATTCATGAAAATGTTTTCGGTGTAATGTGTTTGCACATGTACTTGAGAAAGTTTACATTTCATGCTTAAATAAAAAATTTGCTTGCGAAAAGTAGGCAGACGAAGCACATATTGTTACACTACAGTTACAGCAAAGCGGATATTTCATTTTCTTACCGGCATTCATGGAAATACGGCACGGCACATCGTATTTTAAATGATGCATATTGATTAGATAAAAAGTGATGGATGCATAATACATTGAGTGAAGGGAAGGTGAAATTGTGCAGATTCATTTCCAAAATCTATACACCAGCTTCTATCAAAGCGCTTTATCTGAAATGATGTTGGCAAAATGATGATGCTGTCAAGCGAAACGGAAAAGTAAGAGAGACAACGGTGAGCACAAAACAAAATCTAGGTCAAAATTTTCAGAGCTTAATGGAATCGAAAAGTATGTACATCTATGTTTCTTGATGAGAAATTGATTGTTTTCTCTAGATGGGAATGAAAACCCTCGAAAGAAACTTTCCAACATCTTGTCGTACTCAAGTTCGCTCAGTATGGACCAAGTTTTTCACAACTAATTCTATTTGATATTTCCATAATACTAGAGTAGCTCTTATTTATCTTCCTTATTTTCTATTATTATACAGTTCACTGAGTTCATGTCGAAATAAAATAAAAAATGTATAAAAATATGCATGATTTTGAAAAGTTTGATGGGTATTTCTGTGTATGCATCAGCTTTGAATTTCATGTAGTTCATGCATCCATCATTATCATTACCCAATAACTGATCGTGCATCAAATATTGTGAGTTATACAATTTATTGGTTGAACTTTGCTTGTGCAATGGTCTAATTTCTTGCATGGGTACATCTTTTTATTGCTCAATTGATCACAATCACTTACCCTTTTTTTACAAACAAGTACAACGAAAAGTTTAGCCTCTAAAAAGACTATGTAATTCAAATGCAAATTGAGAGCAATGGAACGGGAAATAAGTGAGTGTAGTTCGGTACTAAAGGCTTCCAAAAATGATACTATTCTCCAAATTGGGAAAACCCATTCTTCCGAGAAGGTTACATATGTTCCTCTTTTGTTGGTTGAACTTTGCTTGTGCAATGGTCTAATTTCTTGCATGGGTACATCTTTTTATTGCTCAATTGATCACAATCACTTCCCCTTTTTTACAAACAAGTACAACGGAAAGTTTAGCCTCTAAAAAAGACTATGTAATTCAAATGCAAATTGAGAGCAATGGAACGGGAAACAAGTGAGTGTAGTTCGGTACTAAAGGCTTCCAAAAATGATACTATTCTCCAAATTGGGAAAACCCATTCTTCCGAGAAGGTTACAATAACATGAAGTGTCTTCAGCAAAAGTCGACAGCAGCTAAAAAGACGGGCCAATAAGCCGTCTGACTTCTGCCGATGATGGCTCACGGCCCATGCTTTTTATATTTTGGCATACACGTCCAATTGCATATCTATGTACATGCCCCATTCTTTGATATTCTTCTATTCAAGTCTAGGACAAGAGTGCAGCAAAACTTATATAATCTTGAGCTGAGGTTTTTTATGGGTTAAATTGGCCATAATAACAATTCCCGAAACGTTCATAAAACATGTGGTTTCCATTTTTATTTCTTTTTGCCTTTTTTCTCTCCCTTTTGGAGTGTATTGTGGCAGGTCTACCATAATCGGTTCTAATGCCTGACTTACGCTTTAGAAAAAGATTTTTATTGCCTTTCTCAAACTTTCACCTATCCGCATGTTTTCCTACGGTGGAAAAAAGATTTTGGTTTTCCTTTGTATTAATTGAACTCCCATTTTCTTAGTTCATAAAAGGAACCACGGCGGTATTTAACTTAATGTTAACGTTCACGTAAAAATTAAGGCTTTCTTATTTTGATTCAAGAAATATCCATCTTTTAAATCATGTATGGCCGTGGCCGTTCAGTCTTTTATTTATTGCAAAAGGAAACGTTGAATGGAAAGAATGAGGCATAAGAAGCGTAATTTATTACGTTTAGAGGCATAAAATATCCACTAGTGCATAAATTGTTGATTTTCTTGAAATTGAAAAGAAGTATTTTTTTTTCAGTGGATGCAGTTTACGATCAACATTTTGCTGGGCTGTTATATGTAGTGGTCGTGTAAGCAATAAAGTGTAGACTCGCCTTATCTAAGCACCATTTCGAAAGTTGGCTACTGCCGAATACGATAGGGGGAATAGATTTCGTGTTTTAATGCTTAATTACGACGCTTTCATTAGTAAAGTAACTTTTATTATTAGCGTGACTGATTGGATGGTTTAGCTCTAGCCACATCGAGCCATTTTGGAAATAATGACAAACATCTGCTAGATCTTGATTGGTAAACTTATTAGATCTTTTGCCTGTCTGTGACTGAAGTCAACTGACTTGACTCAAGTCAGTTCAGCAACGAACGGAAATTGAGCTGAGCTAAATCCAATTTATTAAGTAGGTAGGCATGCTTAAGTATCGCAACGAGTGTTCTCACTTAAGTTAATGCTCATTGAGGAAGAAATGTGAAGCGAGGTACTTAAATAGATCCTTTTTCCTAACCCCTTACTTCCTAACAAAAACCGAAAGGAATTCAGAGCATCTTCGACTTCGTTTGGGAATGTGTCAGGGGGGGGCTTAAAATGTGACATTTTTCTGTATGTGACTTCTTTTCTTAACACTTGGGGAGAGTTTTTGCATAGTCGATGCCACCAAGTCAGGCAGATAAAGAGGCGAGAGTTACAATAACGAAAAATAAATTCCGCAAATTAGTATTCTGATCATGCCCACTAATTTAATCAACTCATGGGTCGACATACTATCATGGCTCGTGCTTTTCTGGAAAGAAAGGTATTACCAACTTTTTTTTGGGAACAAAATGAATCTCTTTGATGTTCCGGTAATAAAAGGGGAATACGATACGACGATAACTTTTTTACTTACCGCTTTCACACTAAAACTTACAATGATCTCTTTTTATTCTAAAAACAACAACGTGATCAATTATTTGGTCTTGTAAGTTATTCGTCGTCGTCGTCCCACTTTTCTCTTATCTTTGTGAGCACCGCAGCACTGGTGCTGATGTTTCTCTGTAGTTTTCATTTTTTTTCTCTTTTTTCTCTTTTATGCTTCGATGATCACAACTAATCTGATATGAAGCTAGATTTTTTTCTTACATTCCATTATGTATTTTTAGTATTTTCCTAGTTTTGTAGTTGTAAATAGATACATCTACCTTCGACTTCTGCAGTTACAACATGTTAAAACTCCATGTCGAAGTCATCCCATTGGGAATATACGCTTGTGAAATAAAACGGAAAGATGAAGCGAGTCGGGAGAGGAAGATAGCACAAAAAATTATTTTCTTGGTTTTGTTGTTTTTTGTTCACCCTTCGCATAGCGGGCTTTCGTCAACGTTTCTGGATCTCTCATGATACTTCGCTTACTTTCACCGCGCGACTCCTTTCTTTCCGTTTTCTTAGAAGAAAATGCTTTTGATGAAATAAAAAGTAGCGTTTGTATTCAGTTAGCTTCATGAATACTACATATATCATCATATCATGATATGATGTAAGGAGAAACACATCAAATTACTGCAGTAGTGTTACTAATGTAAGTTAACAAAAACTGAAGGAAGAAATGGGATTACTGCCAGGATTACTTTCTATTTCATCATGTTTCTTTGTGATAAAGCTTTGGATCTCCTTTGACTTCTTTGTGTTCCAGCTAAGTACGTAGTGCTTATCTTCAAGAAATGTGCTTGCATTATCTAATTTTATCATCGTAGTTGAAGCCCTTCGTGATTGTGATTCAAGTAGGTATACATGGTTGTCATTGTATGTGCATGTACAACTAACAAGTACACCACATTTTTTCTGAAGTTCACGAAATGAGATCTGCAATTTGCATTCGTGTATATTTGTTTGTACAAGTACCAGAAGGTACAATACTTATTTTTTCGGTATATGTAAGTAACTATGCAGCTCCCGTGCCCGATTCACAATGAATTAAATTCCGCTTAGGCACATACACGGAATTTCTGAAAAACGGGTTTCCAAAAAATATGACATTCAAGTCCATTTAATTAAAGTACAAAGTTTCTTCTGAAGTTGGGTTTTCAGTTCTTAGTATGCGAAGTAGGTATACATGGTTGTCATTGTATGTGCATGTACAACTAACAAGTACACCACATTTTTTCTGAAGTTCACGAAATGAGATCTGCAATTTGCATTCGTGTATATTTGTTTGTACGAGTACCAGATGGTACAAGACTTATTTTTTCGGTATATAAGTAACTGTGCAGCTCCCGTGGTTCCGTCTCCGATTCACAATGAATTAAATTCCGCTTAGGCACATACACGGAATTTCTGAAAAAAACGGGTTTCCAAAAATATGACATTCAAGTCCATTTAATTAAAGTACAAAGTTTCTTCTGAAGTTGGGTTTTCAGTTCTTAGTATGCGCATTTCAAAGCACGCAATTACGATAATGTTTGGCGCACATTAATTTCACAAAGCTTTTTGTTCAAACCTAATTAGTATGTTCGTATGAAGAAAGGAAGGATGCTGTATGATACGAAGAAAAAATAATACAACCGTAATTTACTGCTTTCGCCTGCATTACTTTCCTAATTGTAAATTGCGCACAAAGGGATCAAACGCTTTATTCGACTTTTCCAACTTGAAAATCAAAGATGTGATGTGGGGAACGAGTTTCTTTAGTGCTCATATACATTCATATGTACTTTTAACTTTTACTACTTTTGCGTTTCTCGTTCTAAATTATAGACACTAAAAATTTACTAAAGCACAAACAAAATAATGATAACAACTGCTTTTAATGAATTTCTCCTACATTTTTTAATCAACTGAAATTTCTGCTTGTGAATTCAAGAACAAATTGCAAAGTTCAAGTGGGCAAAACGCAAAGAGATTGGAATTCGGCGTATCCCAAATAGGTAATAAGAGCACACCATTGCTCTACCAACTCCCATAATTGAAAGTTTCTGCATCTTTGGCTTGGGGAGAGGTGAAAGAAAATGTGGTCATTTAGATAAAATAAAGCCCTATAAAAGTCACTCTTATGGAGTACTTATCGAGATAATTGTTTGCAATCTGTGTGTGGGTTGGTCCCAACTGATGAAATTCATCACGTCCAAGTTTTAGTTGTACTCTTATGGCATGATCTTTGGGTATTCATGCAAAGTATTTGGAATATGCACATGCTTTCACTAAATCAAGGCGATGAAAGTGGGAGTTTTCAGCATTTCTCTTTCAGGGCAATATCCTGAAAATAAATGAAAAATTAATTTCTGGGCGAGACAGAACCCGCGAACCTGACAAAAGAACGCTTTCCACTTTTTTACTATGCAGTTGTACATGCATACATTTCCTGAACAAAAATTTGGGGAAAGGTGAGACAAATGCTTTTTCTTAGCAATAAAATGAGTACATAAAATTCATTTCATACAGTGTAAATTAAAGTATTTGAATAAAATACGTTTTGTAACATAATTGAAAAATTACTATCAAAAATACAATCTCATTGCTGTTGATGCATACTTTATTTTATCTGAGGATGATCAAAATATTAATGAGCCATATCGGATTCCAAATCCCTGTGGAAAACTGTACGGTTCCTTCTAAATATAATCAGAGTATTGAATCCATGTTTAGAAACATCGTTTTGAATTAGGGTTTAGTGCCTAAATATTTGTGACTTGAATCTGACTACTTTCAACAACAATAACATTGCTCCATATTCATTCACTTTTCCTCTGTTTTGCCATTTCCGACCATATTCCTTAGTAAATCTGGACACTTAAAACATTTTTCTTTACAAATCCCTCCTGTAAATCATGTCATGTACTTATCTAGTAATATTTACCAAAAAACAACGACTTACAGATATCAGACATCATTTTGCCTTTCAGCTAGCATGCGCATGGTCACTCAAATCTGCATCGGTAGTGAGATTTAAAAAAAAACAGGACAAATGGAGAAGACAGAAGACATACGCTTAAGTATAAACTCGTACGTGTGTAACATGTTATGAGTCGAACTGAGGTTTGCATCTTCCGTCGAGGTTTTAACGGACCGCAGCAATGAAATGCGAATTTGTAAAAATAAGTTTATTCAAGCTCAAGCTGACAATGAATGATTTGAATAAAAGTGGCATAAATGAAAGACGGCAGGATCTGAATTGCATGCATAACTGGAAAGACAACATATTTACTACGCCACGGGAATACAAAAATAGTCAGTTGGTCCCATTACACTCGTCTAAAAGTCTAGCATGTCCGGTTTCATTACATGCAAAACAGCAAGGCACCTTTGTCACAAAAAGACCTTTTTGAAGCTTACTTTTTTCTACTTTACGTTATAACACGTACAGCGTTTTTTCCATCCTAAAAGAAAAACTAAAAATAGCTTATAGATATTTTTGCTAGACCTTATTTTTATGTCGGACAAGATTACTTAACATGTAGTCTCTTTGTCCTCTGTAATTTTAGTTGACATATTTCTTTAACGTAAATGTACTTCATGAAACATTTTTTGAGTAAAAGCTCGTCACCTTAAAAGCATTGACATGCAAGTAGGATCGTCAGAATAAATGGTTAGTTTTGGAAAGAATTTGCATATTTTCTTTCTTGATAAGCCGGTTGAAATTTGTATATTTTAGTACGAAAGATATTTTCAGACATTGTGTTTTTACCCGCAAAAAATATTTTCTTTGCAGACTCGACCACCACGATTACGAATGAATAAAAAAGAACCGAAAAGGTACTGGATGATTTCGTGCTATCAGCTCATCCTTTCTGCACAACTTTCATCGCTTTTATAAAATCATTTGTGACGGTTCCCCCAGAAATTCTTTCGAAGAAACCGACAAAATCTGCCTCTCTTGCTATTCTTTCTGCTATCCGGGAGGATAGTGAAAATGGAACCTTTGGGAATCATCTGAACAAATAGAGAAATGCCCTAAATTCATAAAAAAAGCCTTTCGCTCGTTCTAAATTATGCAACAACTCAACTAATACTGCTCTGGAATGTAAGCTGCAACTTGGACACAACAGAATATAAAAACTTGGAGAATTGAGAAAGTTGGCCAATGAACGTAACGGAAGTATGGGTTCAGCTCAGCTTTCCGTGTAATAAATTATTTAAAATGATAAAGGTATTAAAGAATACGAGACTCTGTACTACGAGGACGGATGTGTGGGAGTGTATACAATCGAAGAATTAACGTTTTACGCGATTCATTTTCATCACTAACCAATTTACAGAGATATTTAGCAAGTGCATTCTCCAGCAAGGAAAACAACTTTTTGTTTCGGCTATCGAGAATGAGATGATGAAAGCACTTTGAACAAAGTGAAAGTCATTACAACCAATTACGACGAGGACGGATGTTTTTGTAACAAACTCTCGTCTTTGTCATTATAACTTTTGGCATTACTTTTAGCTTGCTCGAGAGTTTTTCTGGTGCTGCTTG
The DNA here is from genome assembly GCA_027743895.1 of Seira musarum. Lineage (NCBI taxonomy): Eukaryota > Metazoa > Arthropoda > Collembola > Entomobryomorpha > Entomobryidae > Seira > Seira musarum. The sequence continues at coordinate 8,871 of JAHZMX010005302.1, forward strand.
CAAAAAACTTGCAATTTAATACTCTGCTGTACAATTTCACTTTGAAAGTATAAACGACTGTTATATAATCCAGATGGCGAAAGAATGAGATTGAGATCGAAAAATGGAATGACCGTTTGACCAAGTGACACGAGGCGGATGAAATCTGCTTTTGTCTTTTTTTTCTTCATGAGACAAATAAAACCCATTAAAAAACTTTTAGGAAGCATTCGGAAGGCCTAAGATCCGTGACCTCAGCTAAGCTACAATCCAGTAAAATAAAGCGATTCTCACTACTCCAAAAAATGTCCATCTATTAATTTCAGCAAAATCCATCTCAGCAGGCGTTAAGGAACGCAGCCATACATCTTCCATCTTCGGAGTAATCTTTGCGTAAAATCTCTGAAAAAGAAGGAATTTGTATTTCTTTTTTTCTGTGCTTTTAGCAAGACATCTTTAGCGACAGAGACAACAGTGTGACTAGCTAAGTGAGCGCCACAATTTATGTCACGACCGTATTTCATTATTTGCCGCACCCCCTCTTCAGTATTGTTACTAGGTTTTCTTCTCTTCCATTCAATTAAGCTACTGTAGTTCTCTAAAAATCCCAAGGATTTATTCCTTGTCCAAAAAAGTACGAGATTATGGGGAACTCAATGGTGAGACAAGACTCGGACGTTAGTGACCATCAAGTGCCCATACCTCCTCGAAAACATTCCACGGTCAGCCAAGCGAAACTCTTATTGATGGGTCCACCACCTATAGAATTCGTCACAGAAGAACAGAAAATTTTTATTCGGACTTCATGGAAAATTATCGAAGCTGATATTGCCCGAGTCGGTGTCATCACTTTCATCCAGTAAGTTCATTTTTTACTCTACTCAAAAAATGCAATGCTGTACTGGTCCGCTAATGAAAAAAGTTTCCATTATTTGCTGTTTGGCCCGTAGTCAGGAAGAAGAAAAGTTTTTCTCGAACCACTTTCGTACGGTGTACCATATGACAAACTTATGAATTCATATTTATATATTTTTAGTTGAGATATGCAATAATTCATTTGACTTTGATAGGTTCCCTTCCCTTTTGAGAAAATAGAAACGAAAAATTTCCCTATTTATTAATAAAACTCTAGTTTTGTTTCTTCCATACATACTTATTCCATCA
>JAHZMX010005303.1:0-20894 GCA_027743895.1 Seira musarum
AATTGCGAGTTAGAAAGTAGATTCACAAACAATTTAATAATTTTTGAGGCATTATAAGAACGTCAAACAAACCATGCAGTTACTCTGAGCCAAAACGATTATTGCAGTTTGATGATGTGACAGATAGCACGACGGCCGAATTCACTTAAATAAGGGATTAGGCAATGATTGATGATTAATTAAACTTATCGTGCTTTAAGTTAAAAAACAATACTGAAATTTGGTACTGAACATTTTATCTGGCGTTAGAGCCTTTCACAACCACAAAATATGTTCATTGACTGTGAGAAGTACGGATTAACACAAAACTGCAATCAATTTAAAAACTTAGTTGTATGCTTCATTGATCACAAAAAATATTATTTCTAAAAATTTCCAAAGCTCATAAATTTTTTGTCCACTAAACAAAAAGATCTACATAACAGAGCAGCACATTTTGAGTGAATGATTTTAGTTGACACTTGCAATTTTGATTTTCATGATTTATGAACTGAAAAATGTTTTTTCACCTTTGTTGGAATTTGAGTATTTAAGAGATCATCATGTACGAAACAACTATCAGTTCCAAATATCTCATACTTGACTTTCTCAACATAAGTTCAACAAAGGTAAGCAAGGTTTATAAAGTTCCATTAATATCCAATGATATCTAAATATTTTGCTTTATATTTCCAGATGCGGAAATTCATAATCGCGATTATTGTGGCGCTATCCGTCATATCACTTTCTGTTGCCAGGCCACAGACTGAGGACATCATCAACAAAAGGGTTGGTCCAGGAATAGTTCAGATTGCTATAATTGCTGCGGACGGTGGTGGTAGAAAGGGACCACCTCCGGCAGCTATAGGTTCTACCGCTGTAGCTGAATCGACAACCACTGCAATTGGATCGACAACCACTGCTGGAACTACGACAACCACTACTAGAACTACGACTGCCGCTGCTGGATAATGCTGCTGCTTAATAATGAAAGTATATACTTTATGTTAATGTCAAGATGAAATCGAATAAAATGAATATAATGTGAATTGGTACCTACAATACCCACATAGGTAAACCAATCCTAAAAATCAATATGCATCAAAAACCTAAAATGTGCAACTGTGAAATATATTTAACATGTGGTCGGAAACAAAAGTCGTGTTTCTACAATTTCTTAAATCGCCTTAGAGATTTTCTCATATCAAAGCAATTTACCTTAAAATCTAATATAAAAGGCGTTGCAGTGTATATTTGCAAAGGCTTTCAGAAAAAATGAGTCTGGCTAGTTGAACAAATATCCAAAATATTTGTTCCAATATTAATATCAAATCAATAAACCGAATACTTATTTCGATTCATGTTGAATAAAAATTAGTCTCCAGAAAGCTACAAAAATTAGCAAAGTCAAAGTTTTATATTTAGGGATTGTTTCGCCACATCTATTACGATATGTACATAAAAAATAATTTTTGCATCAAGCCATGGCAATGTTGCTTTGAATCAATAACTACTACTGACGATTGTGAGATGTCCAGACCTTTAATCATTTGAACAAAATTACATAAAAGCGTTTCATTTGTGTAAAATGGTGCACTTGGCTTAAGAACATCAGGATAAAACCAAATACCACATTCCCATTTGACATCCCACCCATAATTTATTTTATAATAACATAAATAAGCTGCCAATGTCACGTCATTTTTATTGCTAATAAATTTCTTGTAACAAAGCCGCTGTCTATCAAACATATTTAAGTGAATATTCAGCGCACATTCTACGAGTAAAAATAAACAATATTATTGATATTTAACGGAAAATTCAGGCAAAGATGCTGAAGGTTTTGGTAATTTCAGCATTTTTTTCTCAAGCTCAATGTCAATCCGAAAGGCCCTTGAATTACACCCCACCCGTTTGGGATGATACAATCGTGGACGATTCTGGTGAAAACAAAACTCTGGAAGGACGTTCATCGTTAAAAAGAGGAAGAACAGCATCAACAAAGGATGCCCCTTATCATGTCATCATTCAGTACAAGTGTAAACCATTCAATTAATTAATTACCAAATTAACGCTTCTGCACTAATTAGGTTACCTTTCTGAGTAGATCAATATAGATGCAGCGGCGCATTTGTGATAGGAGCCAAAGGTCAGCATATTATAGCAACATCTGCTGACTGCGTAATGGATCCATGGAATACAAAGGAAGCCACACCCATACCCGCTTCTGATCTCAGAGTCATAGCTGGACGCCGATTCAGGTCTCAGGGGGAACTACACGAGCAGCAAAGAAATGTGAGGCGAGTACGCCATCACCGTGGTTTGTGGAGACCTTCTCATGAAAATGATTTTGCAATATTGTACCTCTCAAGAGAATTCCAATTAAGGGAAGATTTACAACCAATTGGGTTACCGATGAAGAACTGGCCAATATCTAAATATTACACTGTGGTGGGATGGAGTGAAACTGGTGAACTACGTATTACAGATCAAATTGAGCTTGTTAAGCATTGGGACTGTTATGTACATTATAACTGGATTTATAAGCAATACGGGGTCTTTGAATCCCAATTGTGCCTGGAGGGGAAGGGACAGAAGGGAATGGGACATTGCTATGGTGATGAGGGGGCTGCAGCAGTAAGATTGATTCGAATGCACAAAGGTTTGTAAACTGAAATACTATTAAAATGAAAATTTAAATATTTTTAAAGATTGGCATTTCACGAGGAGAGCAGTACCTCGCGGGAATATTTCAATGGAAGCATCCACGTAAGCTTTAATTCATGTATCTTAAGCCAAGTTTTAGGATAAAAAAAATTTAATTCGGAGACTTTTCACTTAGCGTGCGATTTACCGTACCCTTCAATATGCCCTTGTCAAGATAACGGTTACCCGGCAATTTATGCGGACATGCGTACCTTCGGAGATTGGATTGATGTAGTAACGCTTGAGAGTGATGTCACAACGCCAGATGGATATGGACGGCGGAAGTAGTTTAATCTTTTCATTCCAATTGTGAAAATAAAATTTTGTTTACCTTTCTTAGCTTTTTTATTTCGTCAATAAAATACGATAAAAGGATACCGCATCAACAAAACTACTGATCCCATTGTCGTACATTTCATTTAAAACATCCCAAACGTCTTGCCAAAATGACGTTTTTGCAAAGCCTTTTCACTCTAAATATTTTGCTCCGTATAACATCAGCCCTTCGAGGTGGATATAACGCAGCCATTGGGGATGTGCCCTACCAAATTAGTGTTCAATATCGAAAGCAGCATGTCTGTAATGGAGTGCTAGTTTTTGCAAGCCCAAATCAACAAGTGGTTCTCACCACTGCCAACTGTGTCGCATACCCAAACCAAAAACAGGGTTCCAAACCAAAAACATTTCCTTCACGCGCTTTATCAATTCTTGCTGGACGTGTGAGATTAGACAAGCCTCATGGTGCAGAACAAACTGTAGGTGTTCGAAGAATAAGATATCACGAGAAGCTTTGGCAACCCTCGTATGAAAACGACATTGCAGTTTTGTTTCTCCAATATCCATTCAATATCACACGAATGGTAAAACCGATCAATTTGCCTGGCGTCAACGTGTTCTGGAAATCAAAGCCTGCTTATGTCATCATTTCGGGATGGGGAAAAACGAGTGATGGACAGAAAGGACAAAATAAAAATTTAAGGATTGCCAGAGTTGATCAAGTTGATCATCAAAAGTGTTTCGAGAAATACTTTTACTACCAGTATGGCTCTAATGCTGTGTTTGAATCATCAATGTGCGTAGGTGGCACGTTTGGACACTGCAAAGGTATTGTATTGTATTAATTCATTCTAATTAAATTCGGTGCTGAAAATACAAATGATAGTCTGGAAATAAATACTCATGACTTTAGGCGACGAAGGTGGAGCGGCGATGGCAATCTATGGCGACGAAGCTTATCTGATTGGCGTTTTTCAGTGGAAGCACGGATGTAAGTGCAATACATGACACAAAAACCCAAAATGGTTATGTAAAACGGAAATTGAGCGATTTTCATGGGTTATCAAAAATATTGACAACGTCCGAATAATTCTGGATTAATTTAAGTAAAACAGAAATTATTGTGTTTAGGATGTAAATTTTTACTGCTAAACCTTCACTAAAGTTATAAAAGTTTGGCCAGTTGAGATGATAGAATTGGGTCGTTTTTAATTTCTAATTTTATACCTAACGTATTACATTTTTATTTTATTTAGCTTGTGAGGAAGGCTGGCCTGGAATTTACGCGAATATGATTCATTTTGTAAAGTGGACATCTAAAGTTGCTGGAGAATCAAACTCAACCAAGGATGGTTATGGACGATAAGTTTAGAAACTAGATTCGCAATTCTTGATAGATGTTGATTAAACCTTGTTCACATTCAGGAAGTCCTTCCTACATGGTTTGTATTGTAATTCATTAAAATTGTTTTAAAATCTGGATTATTTCTATATTGCCAAAGGAGATATTAATTTATTTTTTGACATTAAGAAAGAAATTGTTCCATGTTTTAAAAATTTACTATATGTTTACGTTTCAGGAAGACTAGTAAAAACTTCAAAAACGGCAAACGTAATCAAATAAATTTCTATTTCATGCGGTTTTGCTTTACTTGAAGACGATACTGAAACCGTTAATTTAAAACTTGAAATTAGCCGCTGTTTTAATAATTCAGTCGGCGTATGTGTACATATTTCCTGAATCTCTTCATTGTTTGTCATTTATCAAACACCGATTGAAATGTTTCAATTTCATTTGATTAGCTCCAATAAATAATGTTTGCTGGCGACCTTGAATAATACATAATCTAATCTAATCAAACTTGTATTAGACATCGAACTGTATTTGCAGTCGAAATATTGGATCCACAGCATCATCATTTAGAAAAGGTTTTCAAATAAAAAATTTAAAAACATTGCTAAAAGTGTAATTGTGAATACAGTTTATTTGAAAGTGTTTGATTTTCTTAACTAAAAAAGTGACGTTGCCACGAAAATCTATCCAAAGCCAAAAGCCAACGCTTTTTAACAATCAATAATAATAAGGTTTATTATTTTAATTTGTAGTTTATACGCGTCACTTAGAAAATTTCTGGGAAATCAAAATAAAAATCTTGAAATTTTGTAAAGCTGCAAGTATAAATTGAGACTCAGCATGTCGTTTATCATAGCTTTCATGAATTGTCAGAAAACTTTTCAGAACATTTTAAATTTGCCAATCCTCTACTCCAGCGACTCCCATGCTTTTTATGTCAACCCAAAAATGAAATACTCTTTTATTCGTCGCTTACTAACAATGCCCATTTGGAACATTGCGATCTTAAGTTACATCTTCCACATTTTAGTTTTGACCGCTATTTTGTTTGATTACGTTTCTTCAGGAAGCTGGATTCATAATCTAGAACAAGTCTCTGTTTTCTTGATGATCGACATTTTCTCTATTGTTTCTTTGGCTTCTGCTTATTCGTTAAATTGCCGGACACAGGAATTCTGCTGGATACTAAACCAACAAATGCGCCAACTTGATGTGGAATACAAACCCTTTTTGAAGATGAGGCCAAGCCGACCAGAAGCCTTTATCTATTTACTTGTTTTTGTTTTCGCAATATCAGCCATAGCTTTGAGTTCACTTTTTGTGAAAATAACCTCTGCAGAATTGTTTCTATCTCTTTTCATTTTACCTTCAAGGTCAACGGCAATGTTTTCAAAAATTTTAGGAGGTCTCTTGCTCAGTTTAAATCAAGTATGTGGAAGCTTTGCCTGTCTACAATGCCTAATGTATGGCTTCTCTGTCGGGGAGACAACAATTCTCGTAATGAAGCAGATCTTTCCTACCAGAAAATTAGTCATCAACAAAATCTTCTTAGATCGTGTTTGGCGAAAATACTTTCTCAAGTTTCGAGCACTTCATATTGAAATCACCGTAGGGGTTTACAATACGGTCTGGTACAGCCCAACGGCCATAAGTATCGGAATTGGTTTGGCAGTTTGTGGATTTGTAACAGGACTTACATGTTATGATAAGGCATCGTTCCCTGTTTATATATTTGGAATTCTTGAAGCTACGTCGATAGTTTGTATATTTATGGTGTTGAGCCCACTTGTTGGTAAAGTTCCTGAGAATTATGACAAATGTATTCAGCACTGGAACCGGCTGTTCCAGAAGTTTCAGGTTCGACGGCATTCTGCTCTGCTTAAGGAATTAAGGAGCTGCTACCCCATTGCTTTTAGAGTTGGAACGCTCTTCCGATGGAAAAAGAAGACAACCATTGACATTCTAGAGACCATTGTTATGTACACTATCACTTTTGTGCTTGCAATGCAAGCCTAATGAAGGCAATACAGTTTAAGGTTCGCACTACACTACGTACGCACTGTTTTAATTGTAAGTATTGTGAAAAATAAAATTAAACCTTTATTTGTTTGACCAGGCCGGGCAGCCTAACGTCACATTAAAATGTTAATGGTTTGTCGGGTTTCTTAGGATAATACCAATACCTGAACTTACAATTATTTTGACTGATTTCTCTCAGCGTCTTTGCTTCTAATTATCGTGTCTGTCTTTCCGTCTATGCGCGTTGCAACTCATAATAACGTTGAGCTCTACTAATTTACAACAAAGGTATCTCTGGGAATAAGAACCTTTAGGTGACCGCTATAAGTAAATGACTTGAACGCATTTAAATGCAGCAAAGCTATTTAAACAGTCTTAAAATGTTGCAACTATTAACGGAAGTAAGCGAGTGGTTAAATTTTTTCATGAAACTTGTACCTTCGGATATCTTTTTAGAAAGTAACCTACGGACGGTATTATTTTATGAAACTATGAAATTCATATAGAAACCATTTGTGTCCGATGAAAGGCACAGAATTCATTTTCATATGACATTCATGAAATGAGGTCTGAGACAATTCAAATATGGTTCTATCTTATTTCTCTCTCTCTCTACAGCGACTCCAACAGCTTAATTTAAATTTATTATTTGTAGTTTTCATCATAATTACGAATAAATACAAATGCTTTGTAAGTTGCTGTTGCTGTCTGCGTTGCTTGCATTAGTTGTAGTCCCTAAAAGAAAATTAAATTATACGCATATTCATATTCATCATGTAAATGAAAATTTTCTTTTATACAAGTCGATTATGAAACTGACAATTACCCACGAATTGGGTTTGCGTCTTATAGACATGGACTATGGATGCACCTTGAAGTTTTAATTATTCGCAAAGTTTTAAAATATTTTCAATTTTGGTTTATTACATTCGCTTCATTGTAGACCATAACATTTGGCATTGTAAATTTCAATTTGCTGAAACCTTCAAAACTTTGATTGCCTAAGAATTTCAGGAAGACAGAGAATGTATATATAATAGATGATAGATGATTACATTCAATGCGAGTACGTGCTTTGCTTTTGAAAATGTACTCGATTTTTGATGCTACTGAAATGCTAAATTTTCAAAACCACTGATTGCTTGTCACATTGGGAGGAAACCACTTTCAATTAACCGTGATATGTGCTGCACGAGTACTGTTGTTTTATGGCGGAAGGTTGAACATGTTTAGATTTGATTATAATTCCGCAAAACTATCTGCCAAGGCCTTAGAAATTAAAAGGGAAAAGCTTTGAATTTTTTCAAAAATGTAACTAGATTTACTTCGCCTGCTCGTACTGAAATAGCGTCTAAATATCTACTGAAAAAGTAAATGAAGCTATTCAAATATATTCTGAAAAGCGATTCTACTTTTTCCTGAAGAATAGTTAACATTTTCAAACAGGTAAAATTCTCTAAGGAAACCTGACATTATTTTCTTAAATTAAAAGTCTGGAATTTGCTGTCAAAATACTTAGTTTCATTTTTACGCAATCATGGCATATATTGTAGCCTTTATCAACTGCCAACAACTTTTCCAGAAAATTTTTTATATGCCTCTACTCTACTCTACTGAGTTGCACATATTTTACCCGAATCCAAAATTGAAAAAACCATTCATTCTTTGCTCCTTTTGGGACATATCAGCTGTATGCTTCATCTTCCATATAATAATTCTGTCAATTGTTTTACTCAAACAAATGTTGGGTGGTACTTGGATAGATAATTTGGAGGAAGTATCGCTCCACATGATAATATTAACCTTCAGTGTCTTTTCTTTTGTGTCCAATTACTCACTAACAAGCAAATCGGAGGAATATTGTTGGCTACTAAACCACGAAGTACGTCAAGTACATATAAAAAAGGAGTCAGTTTTTGGAAGAAAAGAAAGTCTCTTCAAAACTTTTATATACTTTGTAGCTTTTATGTTTGCTGTGTCAGTTGTAGTTGTGGTAGGTTTCCATATCTTTGCTGGCAAAAGTGCTGTAGAATTGCTTTTGTCTGCTTTACCGTCAACCACATCGTCAACAATTATAAAGAAGATGTTGGGAAGCTTAATACTAGCTTTTAACCAAATTTCTGGAAGTTTTGTATGTATGCAAGGCTTAATGACAGTGTTTGCATTCGGGGATGCAACAATTCGCATCATGAAACATATATTCCCAACACGAGGCGAAGAAGGGAATAAAACTTGGATAAATCGTGTCTGGCGTAGGTGCCACCTCAAATTTCAAGCAACTCAAATATACATAGCTGTGGGAAGTTACTGCACATACTGGTACGCCCCAACATCAATTAACATTGGAATTTGTTCGGCAGTTTGTGGGTTTGTGATGGGTCTAACGTGTTATGATAAAGCATCGTTTTTTGTTTATATATTTGGAATTGCTGAAGCCTTGGCAATCATTTGCGTTTTCTTATTGTTATGGTTTGCAAACAGTAAAATACCGGAAGATTGTATAAAATTTAAACGGCTTTGGAACAGACGCTTCGACGAGCTAGGTATTGGTCGGCACTCGATTTTATTCAAGGAATTGAATAGCAGCTACCACTTGGCTTATAAAATTGGAGCGTTTTTTTCATGGAGAAAGGAAACAATCATTGATATTCTGGAAACAATTGTTCAATACACCACGACATTTGTACTTGCAATGAGAGTTTGAGTTTGAGCTTATTAGTTTACCTTTAGTGATGAATATTCATATTTCCCCAATTTGATGTAAACTCATGTATGTTATATTATGCGCGGGCCGGCCCTAATGACTTACCTTTAGTGACGATTGACAATTGAGAAACGATTAAAATTCAATATGGGAAAGGAATGACGACAAAATTATTCTACAAAAAACGAACTTATTCAATTACATTGGATCCGCTAAGCACAAAAATGCAAACAAATTATGCAACCATTAATCATTTGTTAGAATTTCTACCTGACAATAGAAAGTTTGCATTGTTGGAATTTGCGGATCATTGAACAAAATCGTTGAGGTAGCTCATTTCTTTTACATGATAATCTAAACCCAATTTTTAATAATGGCTCCGAATGGGTTTTACTTAAGCAAATAAAACAGCGCTTGCAGTTCCCTGGTAAAATAAATATGTAGTAAGCATTATGAAGATTTTGAATTTTGATAAATAATAATCATCTAGATAAATTATTTAAATTAAAGCTTGGCGCCGACATGATATTATCTCTGATCCTGCAAAGTTTGCTCAAGTAAAAAAATAAATTCGATATTATATACCGATGTTAATAGAAGATTGGGTGAAGCAGCATTAAATGTCAAGTTTGAAATATTGAGAAACAGCCTAATATACTAAAATTGTCGAATATTCTATTAAAATGACTTAATTTTTAAAAAATTAAATGAAAGGAAAAATGTTAAGCCTTTAGTTTAAAAAAATGAATACGGTACCCAAACAATGAGAACAGGGAGTGTAAAAAAATGTCTGAGAACATTAACGTGAGTCGACATCAATCATTTTTAAATGATACGGGTGATCACTGATAACTTAGCTAATTTAAGCATTACGTAAATTCAGGATGAAATTTTAAAAGGGCAAGAATAATAATAATAATTTCTGAATTGCTTTTTTAAAATTAACTTCCCGAATAGATTTTAAAATACTTTGAAATACTTTGGGAGTAATTTTATGAAGATGCGAATCTAATGTTAAATTTCAAGCGCTTATGCGCATGCATTTGGGAAGAGCAGTCACTCATCTCCCTTAAATTGAACGCTTCACATCAAGCAAAATAATGTTACGTCTCCATTAGAAAATAATATAACAAGGACTTGAGTAAGGTTTTTTAAAGTCGCACTTTTCCCCAAGAAAGGTCACAAGGAGAAATAATTGATAAATAAAGAAACCATAAAGCCAATAACAAAACTGCTGCACGTGCTGTATGATTTTATAGTAAAAGGCCAAACATGTTTAGGTTTTATTAAAATCTTCCAAAGATAATTGTCCAAGGCCTTTTTTATATTAAAAAGCAACAGCGTGTCTATTTTAAGAATGTCTAAACATTTGTATTCATACATAAGTACAAGCAGGAGAGGGTGCGAAGCTATTCAAAAATAGTTTAAAACTTACACTAATTTATTTTTATTCTATCGACTGGTCACAGAATTCCATCAAGATCAAGCAGCATGTTTTTAGTTCAACCGCTACTGTAACATACATTATCTGAGAAAATTAGCCGGAACAAGTAACCTGCTATTTCGTGTAATTCCGTCATTGCGCGATTGAAGGGGAGTTTTGGAATTCTTCCTTAAAATATATAATTCTAATCTTGCACAAATATGTCATTTATGGTAGCCTTTATTAATTGTCAACAACTTTTTCAGAAAATATTTAATACGCCTCTGCTCTATTCAACCGAGAAGCATTTGTTTTACCCAAATCCAAAATTGAAAAATTTAAATAGTTGCTGGTCCATTTGGAACACGTCAGCATTATGCTACCTTGTCCATATAAAGATTCTGTCAATTGTTTTACTCAATCAAATGGTGGACGGGACTTGGATGGATAATCTGGAAGAGGTGGCGCTACACGTTATGATACTAGCCTTCAGTGCTTTTGCTTTTATCTCCAATTACGCACTTACAGCTAGAGCAAATGAATATTGTTTGTTGCTTAATCACAATTTACGTGAAGTACAAGTTCGGATTAAAAAGAAATCACTGTTAGGACGGAAGCAAAAATTATTTGAAATATTTATATATTTTGTAACTGGTATGTTTGTTGTGTCAGTTGCAGTTGTTGTAAGCTTTCATATCTTTACAGGAAGAAGCACAGTTGAACTGCTCCTTTCAACGTTACCGCCGACGACAATTTCAACAAATATTAGAAAGATGTTGGGAAGCTTATTACTTGCTTTTAACCAAATTTGTGGAATTTTTGTATGTATGCAATGCCTAATGGCAGTATTTACCTTTGCGGATGCAACAATTTGCATCATGAAAGATATTTTTCCCAGCAGAGTCAAAATAGGGAAGAAAATCTGGATAGGTCATGTCTGGCATAAATGCCACCTCAAATTTCAAGCAACTCGGATACACATATAAGTACGTGGGAAGTTATTGCACATACTGGTACGCCCCAAATGCAATCAATATCGGAATTTGCTTAACTGTTTGTGGGTTTGTAATGGGTCTTACGTGTTATGATAAAGCATCGTTTTATATTTATATTTTTGGGATTACTGAAGCTTTAGCAATTATTGGTATTTTCTTATTGTTATGGTCTGCAAATCGTAAAATACCAGAAGATTGTAAAAAATTTAAGGTTTATTGGACAAAACGTTTCGAAGAACACGGATTCGGACGGAATTCAATCTCACGAAAAGAACTGAATAGTTGCTATCACCTGGCTTATAAGATTGGAGCGTTTTTTTCATGGAGAAAGGAAACAATTATTGATATTCTGGAAACAATTGTCGAATACACCACGTCATTTGTACTTGCAATGAGAGTATAGTCATAGTGTATTTAATAAATATTTAGCATGAAACAGAATATCGTCTATTGAACTATTAACTCTTCGCAGTTCTTCGAATTTTTTTGACAAGTCTTTTTGTTAGTCTTTATCCGAGTAAGCAAATCTAACTAGTTGAAGTTACAAATTGGTTGTCCATTTAACTTATGACATAAATGCACGCAAAAAAAAACACTACTCGATAAATGTGATTTTTATAACATTTTTTTAAATAATAAACTTGCAATGAGTATTGGCTAAATGGAAACAATTTTATTATTATAAAATTTTAGTGTAGTAAAAATGCATAGTATTTTAATAAAATAATTTGTTACGCTTATAATTAATAAAAATTATGTACAGACTTACAAGGTCATTCATAGAAGATTTGTACATCCAAAAATGCTTTAACGTTTTTGAAATTACTAAGGATGATATAAATGTGAATCATATCATAAAAAAATCTCCGAACTTTTCTGAGTTTAATGAAGCATCTTTTTTTAATTTCGCTTCCCTCCTTTGCTAACTACATTAAAAATATTGTGCTAAGATCGTCAACCAGGGCTCCACCAACTTTCAGTGGCTTGTGTCGGAGAAAATCAAAAATTTTGGAACTGAAGAAATTGCTTTTTTTACTTAAACTACTTCGAATAATAATCTCCAAGAACTGTAGAATTTGGGGTTGCGAAAGATATTTCCCTACATACTAGTGAAAATCAACAAAGAAAATTTTAAATTTTTTTAGACCAATTTTTTTGGTCAATTTGGAAACTGATTTTTTGACGCAAAAAAAGTTAACCCCTATTAAAATTATCATTTTACACTAAATCAAAAAATGTCTGCTATCGTCTTACTCAGAATCGGATGAAGAAAATTTACCACATAGACAATCTTATGTGTTCCCAAAGAATAATTTTTAATTTGCAACACAAACATGTACAAATCTTCTATGAATGAGGTTGTAACATAATTCGCTCGAATTTTTATTAAGGGAAATTGCATTTATATAATGAAGGGTTTTAATTTGCACTGTTACGCAGCTTTGGACTGGATGACCTATGGTGTCCAAAATCCTCACATGAATCCATAACCCACAATTGCCTTTGAACTAAAAATCTGCAATGAATTTTCATTTTATTTTGCTAAAGTATGCATTGATTTGGAAGGCTGAGGATTAACGTCACTTTGGAAATTATGCTCTGTTGTTGGATTTACACGGCAATTGGATTAGAGACCTCCTGTCATATGGATTTAGACTGGGAGGATAGTATAGATTGTCAGTTACATATTTCGTAAACTCGTGTTAGTTGAAATATTTGTAGTGATTCCGGAAACTGAGTCGTAATCATCATCCGTTGAAATCTGTTGAATTTCAAAATCCCGTGATTTTTTAAAGAATTTAGATAAGTTGGAAAAACGGGAGATAATCATCCTTAAAAATTATTTTGACTTCCGCATCTCATGTTAACCCTCGTCATTCTGATGCAGATGGAAAATCCTCCACCAGAAAAAAATGTTTGCTTTTTACGAAGTAAAAAATCACTTGAAGAAAGCCAAACACTTATTCTTGTGCTTCTTCTAGGAAGTAATAACTCGGTTAGAGGTAGTCACATCTGCAAGGATATTGATTGCTTAGTTTAGGCAGCTGCCAAATAATCCTTCATTGTTTGAAATAATGACAATAATTCCAAAATATTATGACCATGACTCAGTTGGTGTAAGCTTTTTTTTTCTGAGAATTTCAATTTATGAGGAGCGACACTTCTTTCGTTTCGCTCCAAATTCTACATATTTTGGCCCCTGAATGGGTAAAAAGTAACTACAGAACAATAAATCGTGTTCTAATGTTTTGAACACTTGCAGGTCAATGTTATTGTGCAAAATTTGTGCTCTACAAAAAGGAAAAAGTTGTCACCTAAATTGATTGAGTAATTTCGTGGAATTATAGTTTCGGTAAAAAGGTTTTAAAAATATATTCTACTGATTGGACGCTGTTTCATGAAATCGATTGTTCATTTCGATTACTGGATTGATCAGATCCGTAAATTGCTTGTTGCAGTTACCTGGTTTCAGTGCATGTTGTTCAGACGTCGAAATTACGGCGACAAAACGATTTTACAAAACAATTAATACAATTTTTATAAAAGTTAGCATTAACTATTTAACCCCAGTTTTCCAATTTAACCCCTTTAAACCCCATTTTAACCCCTTTAAACCCCCATTTTAACCCTTTTAACTCCACTCGTCGTCATTATTCAAACACTAATTTAAAGCAGTTCATTGGTTTTTCTTCTGAAAACCCACCGTCAAAACTTGCTTTCTATTTTTGGGGTTTTTTATAGAAGGTGCAAATAAAAGGAGAGTTCGTGCCTATCCTCGTCCTTGAACATTTCATTTGATTTCGATCATCACAATGTTATATTGTTCAATTCATTACATTGAATTGGTTGCTCAATTCCAAGAAATGTTTTATCTTTTCCTTGAAATATCTACATACATTTTTTCGCACAGCCGACGAGTATAAAAGGCCGATCGGAGAGCACCGAATCCGACAGTCCTCGATGACTGATATAACTAAATACACTTATACTTGTTTCTCTCTGATTTATCCAAATATTATAGGCAACGTACTCTATTCAAATTATTATATTTCACTGAAGTTAAAAGCAGCTTATCTCAATGTATGACGTATGGAAATCTATTAAAAGTCCGATACCGCAAAGAATTTCAGAAACAATATTAATTGCAAATTGTATTTCCGTTGGTAATATCAAATAAATATTTTTTTCTTCTATAATTGATACAAATTTTTTTTCTATCATTCCCGTCTGAAGCTGATTTTTTGGTTAGCGAATTTAATTAGTTCCTGATTGTTGGTTATAATGTATTCTATTTTTTGGCTTGAGCCTATTTTTGGTGGACAGAAAAAGTGGTTAGATGAGTAAAAATTTTTTTTTTTAAATCAATAAAATTGGTAAAGCTCAGATTTATTAAAAATATCATGGGTAAAAAAACAAAAATAAAAAATCAGGATAAAATAAAAACCGAATTTGGTTAAGAGAGATGAGTGGGTAAAAAACGACTAAAAAATGGAGCATTAGAAATTTTTTCAAGTTTTCGGGTGGACGCAACAAATCTTGAATTTTCAGAAACAATTGCTTTTTTTACACAGATTTTTTTTGACTGCCTTGCCTTCGCTTCCCTCAAGATGGATAAGTGGGAAAATGCGTATCTGGGAAATGCTGGTAAATTTCCATCATAATCAAATCACTGGAAAAATAGGAAGAGTGTCCAAATGGCTATTTCATGACAGTTTGAGACGTCCCCGCTCCCGCCAATTTATTCGAAGGACTTTTTTTATAATTTCCCATCTTTGGAAATCTACATGGGAAAAAGTTTTTATAACCGGGAAGCAATTTTTTTAAGAAGGGGACAGACGCTGCCTTTCTTTTTTTGCACAGAAACTGCACAAATGTTTTAGGATATTCGGTTGTTCATTGTTGGATTACAGTCTCAACAATAACAGCACAAGAAACAGTAAACTTAACATACTTTTTGTCTAAAAAAGAACAATAAATCCTTAACAGCTTAAGGTAATGCTTAGGAGTGAAGTGTGTGCTCTTCAGTTTGGTCTCCCCATTTTGGAATCCTAATCCCTGAAAAAAGGGCAGAGGCTAAGAGTCATTCATAAATCTGGGTATAATAATGGGTGTCAGTCATTAATTTTCTACCATTTTTTTTGCCAATAAGCTTTAAAACCTTAAAAAACCCATAAAAATGGAAAAGGATGAAGGATGGCCTATTATCGTATTGGAAGTATAAATATAATTATTTTTTTCTTAAGTATTTCGTATTGTTATTGTCTTTGTTGTGAGCAATGAGATCAGTCGCAGTCAAAGTCGTAATATTCGGTTCACCTCACCCGACCCGAGCAGAGCTGAGCGAGCTAATTCCGAGCAAAAAGCTTAATAATTTTTATTGCAGTTTTGTTCTGATTTTGAGTTTAAAAAGTAATTTCATTAGGATTTCCCTTAACTTCTTTCGTAAAATCCCTTATGCAAATTTAAAAAACTCAATAAATAAACTCCTCGCGTTTCCTTTGTAAGTTTCGCTAACGCTAAATTTGCAATCAGAGATCGCAATCGAGTGAGAAGCCGTGTAGCTCATTTAATAATTCAAAGGCGTATTATTTTAAAGTGGGAAACTTCTCACTCCAGCATTTTAAATCCAACAAAGTAGCTTGAATCATTTTTTTAATAAATTTTTTTTCGATATTGTTTGAAATTTTTGTCCTTAAGATACTTCCAGTTATGAGTAAACGACATTGTTTGAGTATGCCACAAACGCGGAATTTGCCTTGCCGGTAGATTCTCAATCATGTGACGAATTAATGTGCCGCAATTCATATAACCACTTCTTAAGAGCTTAAGCCCAAGGTTTAAGCTTTTACAACCCTGCTTCTTTTTGTAAACAATATACAATTTCACTAAATTTAATTAACCTGTTTTTATTTGCAAAAACGTAATAAAAGTGAAGTTAATTAGAAGTACCTTTCTGCTCAAGCAAGTAGTGTAGTGGCGAAGTAAAATACCTTGAGGGTTTGTTTAAGTAAGACCCGGCTTTTACTTTTCCACTTTAGACTTGTCTTTTTTATTTGCCTCGCGAAAGCAATTAAAACAATATTGCTTCTCATTAGGGAATGGCTGTTCAGTGGCAGAGTGGCATGACTATGACTATGAAATGAAATGGCTTTAGGCTGAAGTTAGGTTGGAGTCAGAGTCAAGACCCTTTCTGTCTGCCTCTCTGACAAATTAGAATTGTCCTTGACTTCAGCTCCGCTGGCTACATCCCTTTCTTGTCAATGAAAGGCTGTGAAGCCAAACACAAACCACATGTCTTTTTGTTACATGAATACGAAAACTACCCACTATTCACTTTAAGTTTTGCCTGATATGACTCCATCGATTGTTAATGCATTGCAGATTTTTCAAATTCAAGCAATATTTATAAGTAGTCTCAACTGAAATGAAAGTAAAAAGGAAGTGCAGTGAATCCATTAATATTTGCAAAACTGGACTTTGATGAAATACCAATTGTTCTTACTTTGTTCTAGTCATCAGTTCAGACATTTTCGCTCCTACCCAGACTGTCAACACAATTAAAGAACTGACAATCAATATCTATACCCATTCCATTCCGTTAATTCCTGACCAAAACGTGCGAGGTGAAACATATACAACATCTGCAGGAAAAATTAATTCCACAGATCCGATAGACCTGAATTATGGCACAAATATTATAGCAGTGGAGATATTCTTGACTTGCAAATTTAATTGTAAGATTCGATTAAATCGATACGGCAGAGTATGTACATCTTCTACTTACAATTTACTATAGAGTAAGCTACATTAAACAAATTACCTTCCGTTATTGTAATTCCAGCAATTATTTATATAGTAAATAATTATAAAGCTTGATAATTTGTTCCTGAAACAGCATCTTTACCATTTACACACGATACAAATGCATTGTTAATTTGTCGAATTCGTAAGATTACAAAATTTTCAAAAAATTATCTAAAATTTGGGATAGATATTAAAACTTTATGAGAATTTCGCCTTGCATATTTCCCGTCGATATATTTCTACCGGAATTTTTCCGCCTTCCTTTGCATGCGCATAAATCCTGGACACGTTTGAAAGGGTTAAGTATTTTATTTTAATCCGTAGCTTCTAGGCAGCCTTTTGAAGAAAAGCTACATCCTACAACTTCAGAATACAAAAGGAAGACAAATAAAAATAAAACGCCGTAAAAAAGTGGAGTACAGAAAAAATAAATGGAAATGAATAAGGTGATTATCTACTAAAAGTTTTTTTTTCTCCATTTTTTTGAAAAGAACACAATAGATTATAAAAGAAGCGATAGGACAGTTATGGTTATGATGTTAGAGCAATTAGTAAATACCCTCATAAAAATCATAAAACTGATGAGCTCTAACGAGTCCAGTCTTCTTTATTATTCACGCGAGTTAGGCTGACTTAAAGTTTACCCTTTTCTGCTCTTTTGTCATTTTGACTGATTCAATGGCCAAGCCAAGCCACCGTATAAGGCTAAAGAACGAATAGGGTTGGATTTGGAATTTGATGGGGATTTTTGGGTTTTAGAGTCGATCCTTGTGGATTTATGTGTTATGGAATTAATATTATTCCAATGATGGTTCACGTAGGGATTTGCAGTTTGAATAAAAATTTAAAAAAATGAATAAATTACATTTTAAAAAACTGCACGGGAAATTTTCTGACAAGGGAAGAGCCCCAAGTGCCCCCCTATATCGCATATACCAGTTATATTGTCTAGATCAGCTTTTTTTGCTCTTTACAATAACATTACGCAATTACTGGAGATATTTAGCAGTTACTTTTAATTTCAATTTTTATGCCTTAAAATGACGATTTACAATGCATTGGGAAGAATCAAGATCCACAGCTTCCACAATCGTTGATGTGAATCATTTTTCGGTTTGGCCAACGCCTACGATTGACCTTCCTCATCGAATGCCCTACTTATAATTATAGACACTAGCATAATTTTCAGAGTCAATGTCGACTCCCACCCAAATTCGTAAATATTTTGGCCTAAAAAATTAATTTTAAATTCATTGCAGAATATCTCCAGTAATTGCGCAATGCCATCGTAAAGAGCAAAAAAAACTGATCCAGATAATATAACTGGTATGTGCGATATAGGGGGGCACTTGGGGCCTTCCCTTGTGAGCCCCATCCTTTTTCCGATTAAAACCCGAGCACACTTCTGCCCATCAAAAGCGAAATGAGCACGAACAAACGAAATATTAAGTTTGCTTGGCTTGTTCCTGTGAAATGTCTCGAGTTTTACTGGAAGCAATAATTCCTCTGGTATGAAAAAAAGAAGCAATAATCATAACATAACTATAACAATATTAATGCGCTCCTTTTCGGCACGACTCTCATTCTCGACTACTCTACAACTTCGGCTGTTCACGCTGTTCCTGAATGTTATCCATTGTCAGTCTGTAAGTCGTTTTTGTCTGCTCTCCTTTCTGAATAAAATGTTTACACATCACATCATTTTAAACGAATGAATCTGGAGTAAGTAGAATGCGTATCTCATCAAGAGGAAATGGAAACTGGAGTATTTTATGCACTTTAAGCAATACTCTTACGGCGCTTGTTAAGGATCTGGGTTCGCCAATATTTAACAGCAAATCAGATGCGCTGAAACAAACGAAATATTCCGCTATGAGGATGCTTCAACATTTGGAAAATGTACAGTAAAATCCCGTGATTATATTTGGAACGAGGAAATAATTGATCGAATTCCAAATTTAATGTGTATTTAATTCCTCCAAATCATGACTTAATGAGCAACTAACCAACTGTAATTTCGTGATTTGCGTTAGCTGAATGCATTCACGTTACTTTTGGAAAACTTGACAGTGGAGTAATTTGAAGTCGCTAAAGATAAGTGACTATTGCGAATGCTAAATCACATCTGGTTTTCGAATACATCAAAATATCAAGACATATATGACAATCCGTTATACTTATTTGGGCATCTATTTCCGGCCAACTGATGCGAAAAATAGTTCTCAAAACAGAAGCTCAATAAATGGACAAAATCCGCATCGTCTCAATTAAAGCAATAAATTTTTAATGACTCGAAAATTCATAGAATTTACTAAAATTCCAAAAAGGTCCGTCAAAATTTAAGATAAATAATATTAACGTTCCTTCATCATAAAATACTTTTGTCGACGTCATCGTAATGCAACACAATCACATCAGCATTCAATTAATTTGGATTTGGATACACTATTTTTTTTTCTAGAATGTTTCATGAATAGATGTTTATGTAGAGTAGACTACCTTTTTTTCGATGTACCTTAATTTCTGTTAAAAGAATACAGGAAAATCCTAATTGCCGATAATTACTTGAACATAATAACACACTTCGTGTTCGTGGTCATGTCAGTCAGAGCTGCTAACTAATCCAATCTACTCCACAATGCTTGAAGTAAATGTGAGGGACTAACTCCACAATTGCAATTAGGAAACCTTGAAGCTTGAAATCTGCTCTAATTTAATTACGTATTCATATCAAGTTCGTCAGTTGATGTTCATGTTGATGCACTTGTACTCAACCATATTTACAAATGTTTTTTTTCGTGAAAAATGAGCTTAATATGAGCAAACAATGTACAAATTTTTGTGTAATAATTTTTTCTGAATCTTTTTATCAAAACAGAATCTAGATTATGTTTTTTGATATTACTCTGCATAACTAAATACAAAGGCAAACAATAGGGGATGCAAAGTTATAAACTCTCAATATAGTGGCATCCTAATAGAAAGAACAATTTTCTGGATGAAAATTAGTGGAATGTGGGAACAGTGATTTGTAGAAGTTTTGGTAAATACCAGGAAATCCGTTTATCCTATTCATCACGTCCATCAAATAGACTGGAAAATTGTCCGGAAGGAATTATTTTTGGGGCTACTTAAGCCAAAGTCGTTACTCAATGATATTTGTCGTTGCTAAATTAAGCATTTCTACTCGACCGACTCGGACATTTGTTAAGTGAAAAGTTTTTAAAGTGCTTTTGCATGGCCAATCATAATTTGTGCCCAGTTAAACGTTATGACACACATGACCAATTTACCTATTCATATTGAAAATCCGTCGTGTTAAGAAGTTTTATAGTCTGGAATGCAGATAAGCCGAGATAAAGAAATACCTGATCATTTTCCCATCTGCCTCATCTTGACTGGGCACAGGTAACAAAACACATCTGGGGTGACTTGAGATGCTCATTATGTGCTTGAGTGGATTTGTTCAATATTTAAATTAATAATCATACACAAATATTCTCTGGTCCCCACTTGAAAAATATAGCCAGCTTGGTACGAGCTTAACAGTTCTCGTAAGATCACTTAAGTTAAGCCACCGGCCTTTGCTGAGCCTGCTGGATGGGTGTCCGCACGGTAGTTGGTGGAGGTGAT
>JAHZMX010005304.1:3984-19157 GCA_027743895.1 Seira musarum
AAAAACCAAAGCATACGCATTAAAAGCACAAGTGAGCATATAACTCCGCGCGAAACTTAAGTTGTGTATATTTTTTATGCCTGAAAGCAAATAAAACTCATCTGGTCTATGCGTTTGGCTGTGCTTGTCGCACGGATTATCAATCGCGTTCGTGTTTGGCGTTTAAAAATATTCAACTGCCATAATTAATAAGCAATAGCAATGGGTGGAGCAGTCTCCGCTGGTAAGCCACCACCACCACAGACCATCTACTTAGATCCTTCATTGGACCCTACGACTCCGGACTGGAAAAACGGAACCTTATCACATGACCCTAACTATGGGTTTGAAGGAAAGAGGAGGAAAGAAAGGGGTAAGATCAATGATTTTCTGGAATCAATTTCAAAAACTGGGTAAAATTATCTTACGGGTTAATTTTGGTTTTGTTTAGTGATGGTGGCCTCCGAACAAGAACTGAAATCAGCAAAGGTTCCACTTAAGTACAGAGACTTCTGCGCCCACAAATATATTGCTTTCGAAGCGTGCAAGAAGGCCGAATTCCCTTATCTATATAAATGTGCTCATGAAAGGCATGAATACGGCAATTGTCAATACGAAGAGTAAGAAAGATTCACTTATATTTATTAAGTTCAGTCTTGGGCTGACAATAATTTGGGTAATTTATTAAACGATATTTTTGTTTTGCAGTTATTTAGTCCGTATGAAGGAGTTTGAGAGGGAACGGCGTCTTCTCATGCGAAAACAGAGGAAAGAGGCAGCGGCGAAGAAAGCTGCGGCCCACGGGGATTAAAAAATTGTAGTTCCATAGTCAATAAGTTTAATAGTGATTTCATCTAATTATTTTGCCAGCTTGATAACTTCACAAAGTCAGTGAATGTGTTTCAAAATAAATCAGACTTCGTAATCGCAATTCAGTTAAATAATTCTGTATTTCAAATGTAAATAAGAGTCCCATCGTGTGGATCATTAAAGTTACAGTAGATTTCCAATATTGTGATTCAGAATTGGTTTTCATTTCACTAATTACTTTCACTAAAAATATCGAACGATTTCGCCAGGTCTTCCTGAAACATTAAACAGGTATTCTTAGATACGTGATCGGTTTTGAAATGGTAGGATTAGAGTTAATTAATTGTTTGGTGAGCTTGTACCTTTTTCAATTTTATTGCTTCGTATGATTTCTGAACCCAGTCAATTATGTTGTTTGTGGTGGGTAATTTAATCCTCCCAGCTACATTTCCTTCCTCGACAGTATCAGGTTGCAAATAGGAATTCCAAAGATTTTCAATTTCCTCCTGTTCAAATTCATTACCAAAATTATATGATTTAGTTTGAGAGTGGCAGATTTTATTCCGTTCATGATTAAATTCTTTGTGTGGGCATACTAGAAACAGTTTTTTGGCAATCCAATTTAACGGTTGAAGTTTCGTAGTGCATCCGGGTGGTATGCTTAAAATTTTTATTGTATTACAGTTGTCCAACTGCAATTTGTGTTCTAATTCTGCATGAATTTCAAATGAATCCCAAATGAGCAGACATGGCTCATGAACGTTCTGTTTCCAGATAAGCCTCAACCATTTTTCGAGGCAGAGTATAGAGGGTTCGGTAGTTGAATTATGATAGGCAATAGTTGCACTTTCATGAATGTGGAACGATTGGTCCGATAAGTTTGTTAAATGGCCCTGAAATAACAAACAACAAAAAACACTTTAAAAAATGCACAAGAAAAAACAATTATAAAGCGTTACCCGCTTACTTTCAGGATAACCATAGGTGGAAGAAGAGTTCCATCTTTCAGTAAACTCAGAATAACCGTGGCATCACAATTTTTCACCGAAACTTTCTTCCATTTTGAACTTGAAGGTTCAAAGTTTTCCATCTTCGTTGGGGTAGAAAAATTCACAGGAATTTCGTCCATGCATCCAATTTTGCTCCGTGGAAGTTCTTCAGAAAAGCGTTTAACTTCTCCCCGAAATATTTCAACTTTGCATTCTAACTCTCTTGGAAGACTATTTCTGTACATTTCTGTGGAATTTAGGATGAGATGATGGCGTTTAAAAAATCTTAAGGCCCACCCAGCTGAAGCTTTAAACTCAGGTTTGATTTTTTGTAACGCATTTTGAGCAAACGATTGTAAGTCCTTGTAGGAAACGATAACGTTATTGTCTTGCATTTGAAGAAGCCATGTCAGAATTAAGGAATCCTCCGAATTCTCAGATTCCGGGTCTCGCTTTTGCATCCTAGCCTTGAACCTCCTGTACCATCCATAAGAACATTCAATATCCGTCCGTCCATGTTTCCTATAAATTTCTTTTGCTTTCGAGCGAACTTCTGTGCTTGCCACTTTCCTGGGGGCTTGGCTAATTAACCAGTCTTCAATCTTTCGATCTATTTGTTTCGGTTGATCAGCTTCGATTGTATAACATGGCAAAGATTTGCGAAGTTTGGATAAATTCTTTCGTCTAGACAGGAGTTCCGCTGCTCGCTTTCTAGAGGATGATTGGGGTTGTCCTTTCGCTTCAGTGATCCATTCGAAAATACGTTTTTGGGAGATTGAAAGCAAGCGAGAGGTTGTTCGTTGTCCTAACTTTTCAGCTATAAGACGGACCTCAGATTTGAATTCGGGCGGATACTGTAAATAAAATTTGTGTTTAGACTTATTAGACCATGAAAAATTCATCCATGCGTAAATACATCGTTACTGTATGTCTCAATGCACAAGAAAGGCTGCAAAGAGTCGCTTAATAAGGTAAAAACAATTCAGTCTTTTATTGGGTCCTCTTGATTGATTTTAACAAGTATACTAAGAAACTAAACTACCTTTTCCTAACAACATACACTTTTCAGCAATTTTCACTCTGGCCTTAAGGGCTTCCATTTCATCTGGAGATAAACTTGATTTTATAATGGAACCATCAGAAGCAGTGATTGAACTTTGTAACATAAAATGATTTAAAAATAGTCGGAGGCTTTCACGGAAAAGACCTAGTTTTTCTGACATTGCAGGTTTCATAAAGATTTCTTGCAGATTGTCTACGTCCTTCTGCATTAATATCCCAGTCAAAATTTTCATCAGGAATTTAAGTTTTATTTTATCCATCTCTGCGTATTCGACGACTTTCAGAGTTGACAGGGGAAGGGATTTGTCGTTGATAAGATGTACTAATAGGCTGGCGAGATTGTTGCGTTGTTGGCTTGCCAAGCTATCCAAGTCTTTGAGACGGTCCCATAAATTAAACTGGAGAGCTAACATTAATTTTCGATCGCTTGTACAAAATTTAGAGAGAATCATGCTTCGCGGCATCTGCAGAGCTCATGTTTGCCGTCATCGTGTCGTTGGAAGAATTTGTTTGAGATGCATCTTTATCTAATTGATTCCCTGCCCAGGCGGAACCGACTATCCACCACCGTCCAGCTTTGTCCGCTACAAACATTGAAAAGTTGCAATCAGCAAACTTGCAAAATTTTAGTTAATATTAATGTCGAAATTAATATTTGTACCGTTTAACAAATCCTTGAGTCCAATCTTCATTTCACTGACGTAATTCCCTGGACGTAAGTGCCCCTTCAAAATTTTGAGTAAGTGTTCACCAAACGAAGGATCATAATTTGGAATTTTGTTCATGTTATTGTTCCGAATCGCCATTAATATTTCTAACATGAACTTCACTTTTGCAGACCTAAATAACAATAACATGAACAAATTTAAGTTCAGCCAAGTGTCAGGGCAAACCATTTTCTAAATTTTTAAAACTGTTTTTTACCCTGCAGCTCCCTCTTGTTTCTTTGAAGCTTTCTGTTGCAACGTCATAATCAGCTCCTTCAGAGCGGCAGGGTCATCCTTCCTCAAACGAAAACCAATACTTCGGAGAATGGTCAAAATTAATTCCACATCTTTCGATTTAAAGCTATCGCTCAAAAACTTGAGAATGTCGTAAATTAAGCAGGCGTCTATAATCTGTGGAGTAAAATGGAAGAAATAAATAATTAAATTTCTTTCCACAAAGCACATCGGTTTGCCATTCGCATTCCTGTAAAGTACCTTGAAATGGTATATAAAGCATATCACAAGAACTAAATTTTCCAACTCCTTTTCTTCATCATTTTGATCCGAATCGAATTCCCACGAATCGTATTTGGATTTGAATTCCTGAGTGAAAGACTGAATGAAGAATGCCCCTGTAAAAGTAAATAAAAATTTGAAAACCGTCTGCCCAGGCAGTCAAACGAAGGTCAACAAAAGTAAAACTAGTAAACTTACCAACTTCAGTGCCCACGTTAGCATGTAAAGTGGCAATGAGCATGACATGCTCCAAAACAACTCTCTCAGGCATTAAAGTATTTCTCACCAAAGCCGCACTCAACAACTCCAGCAAAGTTTCATTCATTTCATTTCGACTGTTGGTCATGTACATTTCCTCTACTTGGTTCGAAATGCTGTGCATATTACTTTCAGAAAGCCTGTTAAGAAGACCCTTCAATTGTTTGGCGAGCTTTTCTCGGTTTGATGGTTTGCCTCTTAAAGCTGGAGGAACGTACTTCCCTGCTGAGGTGATTCCAGACTCTTGAACTTTGGATTTTTCCACGGTAGTACTTGCAACTGTGTTTGTCAACTAAATGCAAAAATGTAGCTCGTTTCAGTACTATTTTTAAAATTAAGAATGTCACTTCATCTATTTAAAAAATTACCACAGCCCCATCTTTCGATCTTAATCTTCCATAAATATCTTCCCATACGCCATCATCCTCCTTTTTCTTTTCTGCCTTTGGTTTGGATTTCTTCTTTTTCTTCGGTTCTTCGATAAGTTCATTTTCTGAATTTGATCCAGACCCACCTCCGAAAATCTCATCGTCTAAATTTCCATCTTCATCACTTGCATCGTCCATGTCCATCATGTCCTCATCGTCGTCATCCGTGTTATCATTGCTATCAATGTCATTTGCTTCGTCATCAACTAAATCTGATTCTAGGTCATCTTCATTTTCACCCTCCAAATCCATTTCATTGCCACTTTCTTCTCCTCCAAGTTCAGATCCACTCTCGTCATCGTCCTTGTTTTCCTTTTTATCTCCACTGGCTTGCTCACAAGCTTCCAAAACAACTGAAAAAGGACACAAACGAATAAAAATATGTGTCTTCAAGTCTAACTAAAACAATAATACAATTGTATATTTTAATTTTTAATTACAATCCAATCCGTCCGTTCTAAACGAAGCAGGAATTTTTGATTTCGTCTTCAACTTTAGCATTTTCGAAAGTTTCTTGATATGTTTCTCTTCCTGTTCGTTTTCCTCCACAAGCCTCTTTTTTCGCATCTCATCCATCTCCTTCTTCAACAACTGCTCCTCCTGCTTCAGCTCCTCCGCGAGGTGCATGTTCTCCTTTTTCTGAAGTTTATTTCTCAACGATTCCCTGACAAACTTCTCGTCTTCATCTTCGTCATCCGATGGTGGCTTTCTTGTTCTTTTATTCTTGCCAATAGCACCTTCACGTCCCTTTTCCCCAACGGTACTTCCTTCACTTTCATTATTATTTCCTTTCTTTTTGTTTTTCTTCTTCTTCTTCTTTTTCTTCTTGCCACCTAGACCTTCCGCAGCCTTCAAAACCAAATCTTCCCTGCCACATTTTGTAAGGAGGTACTGATGCTTCTGTGCCTTCTTTGCTTTCCTCTGTATTTTCCTCAGTTCTTTCCGGGACTTGACACCGGAAGCGGTTCTGATAGGAGCCCGAACATATGACGGCTTCTTTCGTCCATCCCCTTCTCCATCGTTGGATTGTGAAGGATCCTGGTATGGACAACCTCTTGGGATCTTTCGTTTATGTTTTGGAGACACTTTCATTTTGAAATTTTCAATTGAAACGGTTTAAATGACAAAATACTGTTACACGTTCACTCAACACGAGATCTAAAAATTGTAAATGCATCCTCATTCTTAACTTTATGTGAGAAAGATGATACGACACATGCATGAGCAAAACAAAAATGCACATGGATTATGAAAACAGTAGGGAATGCGCCAGCATCAAGATGCCCCTACGTCAAAGTAAGGACTTTTTTGTCCAAGAAACTTCGCAATGCCAAAACCGAAGCTTGCAAAATTGCACTTTGCAATTTCGCATGAATGTATTTTTTCATAGCTATTCCATATTCAATCAATTTTTTCGTGGTCATATTTTCTGGTGAAGATAACATAATATGCCATGATATGACCTGACCTTTATCGGACAGTTTGTTGAATTTATTTGTTTGAAATAATTCTTTGACATGCAAAATTGATTTGTTTGCAAAAACTTACGTTAATTCGAATTTGTTTCCGTCCCGAAGAACTGGTTTTCGCGGCGACATCCGGTATTTTTTCTTTAGAAATCTCGCCTTCGATTTTTGAATTCTCTTGAAATCTACTGAACCATTGAACATACCAAGGTGTTTTCCTGCTTTTCTCATCAATTGTATTTGGAACAATCACGCAGTTTCGTAGTTCATGAAAAAGATTTTCCCTTAGAATTTTCGAACTACTTTTCTCCATTTCTGGACTTCTGATTTTTCTAAGGATCTCGACTATTTTTTCTTCCGTTTTATCCAGAATTTTCTCAACTCGTTTCTGTTTTTGTGGAACGTTCTTATCGACAACTTCAACAGGAATTTCGCCAGAATTGAAATGACGTAATTCATTCTGCCTTTTGATATTCTGAACCCAATCGGAAATTGTTGTAGGATGAACGTTAAACTTTGCTGCGGTTGCCACAATCGTTCTTTTTTTCTTGGGATTCAAACTGTCAGCACCCATTTCACAATCATCTTCTTCGAAAAGATATTTAAGCACTTTCGCTTTGAACTGGGGAGCATAACGCTCACCGCTACTGCAGAACGGTTTGGGAGTAGTCGAATTTACTCTGACAGATTTCGATGTACTCGGTCGTTCATCCATTATTACTGTAATGTTGTAATGAACGCCCAAATGAAAATGTCAAATATTTTTTATCCAGAAATTGATGATGTTCCTTATTGACAGACAAGAGTAAACTTTTGATCTTTTCCAGCAGATGAGAAATCCCAAGAATAAATACATTGCATACATACATGTTACAAGAAGTGTGCAATGGAATTCGCTTTCACTTTTTATTCCTCTTTACTGTCAAAGGAAATGTAATGCTTTTGTTGGGATTGGGATTGGAGTAAAGAGAAGCTTAAACTATGAAACGATGTACCGTTGTAGTCAAATGATTTAAAAAATAATAATCAATGCAAAATATTCTACAGATTTTAAAATATAAATTACATCAGTTGAACGGTCATTTAGAAATAAAATTTTATTTATTCTTCTGTAACGTCACGTTATTTTTGTTTTACATGAGATTATATTCGCAGGTTGCGATTTGCATAATTTCAACAGTCATTTGTAATCCACCGGATTTTTTTTGTTTAATTAATCTTTGAGCAAATGTAATTTTTAAATTTTTATGGGACAATAACAGTTTCGGCTTAATTAATTAATATATTATGTATTTAGTCGTAAAATATAATTCATGATCATAATTGGTATCACATTATTATTGGTATGGTTTAAGATGTGGGAGACGTCAATATTATTTACTTAATAGCTACCCCTACAATATGCGGACTAATCATACTAATCAACTTTGAACTATGATTTTGAACTTCATTATCGAGGTGAAAGGAGCTTATATCAGCCTCTCTAAAACCTGCCCGGGCAATGTATTCATCAAGTCTTCGAAACTCGCACCCGTCATGCAACCATTTCCACAGACCGGTCCAATTCGCAATCTTTTGGAGCTTCCATAATTTCGTTTCTCGAAGGGCAAGAACATGTTCGAGAAAATAGTAATGACCTCCCTGAAAAACCAAACAATAAATTAGCTAAACCAGGACCTCCAAACTCCAAAACTTTCTTATTTTAATTACGTTTTTTATTATCCTTACCGGAACTAGAACACGTCTAATCTCTTTCAAAACTTTTTGTACATTATCCACGCAGCACAACACCGTTGTGGTTACAACCACATCCACACTGGATGGTGGGATTCCTCGCAGTCGTTCGGCCGGACTGACCACAAACTTTTCCAAGTAAATGTCTGGAAACTTGTCTGCATTCTCTCTGAAATATTCTTTGAAGTATTCGTTTGGATCCACTACAATAAATCGGCATTGTTGTGGATAATATTTCAAGTTGGAGCCCGAACCAACTCCAATTTCGAGTATTCTTATCAGGCCCTTATTCCTTAATTCTATGATGTTTGAGTCGATATCATTGAGATCTGCAAAGAGGGCCTTCTTTATCGGCTCAATGAGCTCATCGTGGAGCTCACTAAACTGTTTCAAATATTTTGTGCAGTACCTGGAAAAAGCGTAAAGATTTATTTTAAATTTTTTAAAATAAAATTGGAATTTTAAAGGGATTTACCATTGTCGTATCACTTTCACTTTGTCTGTGATCACCAAAATCAAGAAAATCAGGAGGATTCCGATAGGTAAGATGTAAGTCCAAATTGTGTCACGAACGTACACGTCCGATCGGGCCATTTCACTCCAGAAACTCTTCGTCTATTGATGTTTTGCGTGATTAAGTTAGTAATCTTTCAACATTTTCACTAATCATGGCTGGAGCAATTATTCAAAAAGTATTCGGATTCCATGACTGAAATAATTTATGCCTAAAGTTCCAATCATGACATGACGAATCAAATTGAACCATGTACCTACAGCCTATACAAATGATATATGAATACTCCACAGTCAATGATCTTGCGATGTTCACATGTAGAAAATCATGTAGCTCACATTAGCGATTAGCATAATATTAAATGCAAGAGCACTCGTAATTAATCAGCAAGAATGTGATTGATAAGAACTGTCAAAAGACAAAATGTGAGAGAATGGAATAATAATGAACGACAACACGTCGGGGGCAAAGGCAGTTGAACTAGACAAAGTACAACATTAAATGTGTATCTATGAATAGGACTAATTTTTATTTGCGGTTTTTATTGACGAATTTAAGTTAATTTTCTTTTTGAAATTCCGGAATTCAGTCATGAAGTTATAATAAGAGAAAGTCGCTGGTTGCAGCTGTCTTCTGCTGCTGACCACACAGGTCCGCCAACCAATCTTAGTAATACTATTCAATCCACCCACCACATGCTTTCATTTACAAACCTCTTACGATGATGATGATGCATAAGAATTTCCTCTTGTCTTAATTCAATGATCTCTGAGATCATCATATCATAATCATAGTCAGCAAATATAATGATAATACATCAAGGAATGTTATTTCTAAAAACATAAAAAAGAGGCATAAAGTGCATATCAATTTCGAGCGGAAGTTACCTACCGATTTTTTAATCTCAAAGTTTGCTTGAAGAGAATAGGTTTTTCATCTTTCAGAACGCAGCGTTGCAGAACGGTACATGAAAATTTAAGAAAAAAGTTAGGACGTTTCCTGTAACTTTCAAATATGTTGTAAGTACTTTACTAGCTTAATTGTTAACAGTGTATATTATTGAACGACATTTTTACTTGAGTTCGGATCCATCGGAATTAAGGCTAAGGTAAGCGGGCTGAAAACATTAAATATCGTTACGGATAGATTTGAAAAATAAAGTACGCACGCATAATAAAGTTAGATTCACGAGGAAGTATTTTTGATATTTTTATTCTTAAAATTGATATGTTGTACATGAACAATTATATTTAAAGTAATAGATGAAATTGAATTGTTGCCTGTAATGCTTTTTTAATCGATTTTCCATTATAATGCAATTTCAATTATTTTTCAAAAAGAAAACTCGAGTTTTTAATCGATTGACGATTTTTATTATTAATTCATTCATTGAATTGATTAGTTGGTTCTTCAATTTTCTTCTCAGAAAATGGCATACATGTTTTTATGAGAAACGAAAGTGCAAAACAAAATTGAGAAAAAGCAACCGTGAATCATGCTTATTCTTGGTTTTAAGAATAAATTTTCAAATACGTTAACTTGTTAATTAATTATATATCAATTTTAATTTTTCATGAGTGGCATGAATTCATAAAAGCAATTAAAAATTCCCTGTCAATCTACATCTTGAATTACTTTGTTTTCAGTTTTCCTTCCAATTTTGTTGACTAAGTTCTTTCTGAGAAAAATTTAAATGAATCCAATCAAATGAAGGCCATCATTTCAATTTTTCCGTCCGTCTCAAGTTCTCCAGCATCCATAAATCGACGAAGTACTTGGTATGGGGTGGTAGGCGGAAATAGCATTAAAAAAACTAGGCTCTCTCACTCACAAAGAGACAACCGAAGTATGTAATGCAGAAAATATTTATTTTTTTTCTTATTCCGAAAAGAGAAGGCTCACTCACGACGACACGATCACGTACAATTGTAGTAAAGCAAGCAACACATATGCACCATCACCACATCCTCATCATTCATGTGTGTAGCACATGAAGTAATTTTCAAATTAAAATTTCTCTGAAATTTTACCGTTTTCTATTCCCAAAAATTTTGCAGTTTTAAACTTCAAAAATTTCTCTACAATTGTGTATAAAAAAGTTTTCAGTGAATAGAAATTTTCCTAAGAAATTTTGTGAATTCATCTTGCATCGTTCACACCTCACGTAAGCCCATATATTAACCCATGTGCATATTCCTATAAGCGAAGTCCTAAAAAAATTAATTTCTTCTAATCACGCCGTTTAAAATATGGTTCTAAGTGTGAATGACAACATTTCTCAGAAATACACGGAGGTCTGAACCGTTATTTTTCATTTTTTTCTTGCAGAATAACCTCAACCTCTGGAGGAGAGTTCGGGAGTGACTTCACATTTCTAGAAGAGATTTCCCTTGGAATTGGCATTAAAGTAAGTCAATCTTTTTGCCATCTTGAAGAGCATCATTTTTTCTACAAGTTTAGGAAAAATCGAGATCATGACCCGGTCAAAAATGGGGGTTATTTTGAAGGGAAAGTTCACGTTCCATAGTCATACATAAACATCGTAGAAATATTATCATCCCATATCATCATCCAAAGTCTTTTTTGTGGCTATGCTTGAAAAAAAACAACACAAGCTCTGAAGAGTGAGGAAGATGATGATGATGGTCTTGAATGTTGAGGCAAGGCTAGGTGGTATAAGTAGTAGGGTATTTTTTCAGCTCGGCTTAACATGAGGAGCGATGGTGGATGTACTTCTGCATTTAAAAAATAGTTATATTCCCGTATGGAGTTTGCTAGGCTGACGGTAGCTGGCCTAGTCATTCAAGTCTACGTCCATGTCCAGCTATATAATAGAATTCCGTTGTTCCAAAAAAAACTAACTCGAGTTACGTAGTACAGATTTGAGTATAGACGTAGACGTGTAGGTAGACATGGTCAGTCATATTATCATCATCATACTTAACGTTTATCTATCCTTTGTTCATTTTAGAGTCCAAAAGACATAAAAATATACATTAAATGGTCTTCAAGATTCTCGTTCACAGTAAAAATGAAAAAAAAAATGGACTGAAATGATTACATTCTTATTTCCCGATGTGAATGTTAAGTCTTAACCCGAACTCTTCTTGTGCTATCGCTGTTATCCAGGGAATATTGACGCAGTAAACCAGTAACTGAAAGGTACATATAGCAAAAATTGAACATCAACTTTAAGATTTTAGGATAAGATGTTTTTACGTTGAGCAGAAAATATTAAATTAAATGATATAATTATTATGGAAAATGGTCAAATAAGAATTCTTGCTAAAACTCCAATCAAATGCCGGAGCCTGTAACAACAGAACATCCTCATTCTTCATCATCTATCAAATCAACATCTCTGCCACTTTTTAATGAATTCTCACTTCACTTAAAATGGCGGACTAGGTACTTAGCGCAGGTAAAATATAAATACACCGGACGACATGGGATGGTCATCGCGAGGATATTGGGGGTACCGTTTGAAACCGTATTCCGCGCGAAGACATTTGAGGTAAAATGAGAAGGGAATAGCTGATGATTGCGCTTAGGCATTCACGATTCACCCGGAAACCCATTTCCTACCAAACGAAAACATTCATTCCTTCACATTCAACAAACCAATGCACGCGGCACGCACGCACGCTTTGATGTTGTGTTAAAGATACACGAATTAACGAATTTCAAAATTCAAAGTTCGCACAATTTCCTTTGCAATGGGAAAAGGTTTAATCCTAACGGAAATTCCTGGTGGTTTTACATTTAAAGAAATTGATAAATTGCCAAACGTAAAGCTGGTAAACGTAAACCTGCTTCAATCAAACCCCACGGATCCCACCACGGGTCCAGGTCTTTTAAAAACAAGTCATGGATTTTTGTAGCATACTTAATTAATTAGCTAACTAAAAACATTCTTTATATTTCCTTACTTTTCAGACGTAGGTGAATCTGTGATTAAAAAAGCGAATTCGAAATCGAATTGGAAGCTCCAAACGATAACGATGAATCCAATCGGTCCTTCAGGGGCCACTCCTATGCCTTCAATTGGATTGATTCAACGTCCCGGACAGCACATAATAACGGGAGGTAGAGTAATCAACGTCGGCACCGGCGCCAATCTAAATTCTTCGGCTACCCCTCCACAACAAGGAGCACGTAGGTCTACGGGCTCAAAATGTAAGTTTTAAAATTGCTTCGTTCTGAAATTCGGAAAACTAAGAAATGATTTTTATAGAAATCTTGAAAACGAAATAATTTTGCAATTGCAGTAATGCGACTGCGATGTCGGTTCCGACCTTTGCACGACCAGTACATTAAAAATGGGGCCATTATAGAGGACGACACGGACGTCATCTTCGTCTGTGGGGATGGACATCAACTAAAGGCTCATAAAGTGATTATGGCATCATCAAGCAAATTTTTTGCGAAAATTTTTGAAGATCAGGTAAAATCGTAAAATAAGTTTGGGGACGAAGCGAAAACATTACTTTTTTTTGTATTTATATTTATAAATTTTGTCGTTTAGACGGGAAGGACAGCTGTGGTGACTGTCCCCGACATCAAAGTCGATACGATGAAGTTAATTCTACAACTTACCTATCGCGACCGCGTGTATTTAACAATGCCACAAATCAAGGAGGTGGGAGAGTTCATCACCATATTCGGAATGGCGTGGACCCAGTTTGGGTATGAAGAATATACTGGCGAAGAACCTATGTCTGCTACACCCCAAGCACCGGTTCCAATGAAACCTGTGGAACTTCCTAACAAGGTCGTCCATGTCTCCCCTTCCAAACCGAGCCAAGGTCAGCAGCGTATTATGAGCCCAGGCCCAGGACGTTCACCAATGCAGCAGAGCACCACAGTGAACGGGAATGATGCCGATGAAAATTTAAATGCACAACAAGCTCAGGATCGCAGGAAGTCTAGACTGACTCCAAGACCAGGCACCGAGGGAGAAGAGATTGTTGAACAAGATGAGGAAGAGGATCCTGAAAACCGAATCAAAGACTGGATGTCAAAGTTAGGGAAGCGTGAGCCAGGCTCTCTTCAAAATGACGTTAAACGACCACGTTTGGATGATCAGAATGAGCAACCCGCAAGTGCAAATGTTTGTTCGGTGTGTAACACCCGATTCGTGACAAACATCGCTTGGCGTTGGCATGAAGAGCGACATGTTGGCACAAATATGTTCAAGTGCAAGTTTTGTGACGACCTTTCAAAGACCCCGAAGGCTTGTTACATCCACGAAAAGGAGGTGCACGGTTTCAGCGGGCTTCAGCAAGCAAATTCCGCTCAACAACTCCAAGCAGCTTCTTCTGCTGGTGCGAGTACAGCTTCAAGTCGCCCTGCTACCTTGGTTTTTCGATCGAACCAGTCTGGAAAATTTGTGGCAGTTGGTCACCAAAATTTCAAGCGAATCAAATTGCAGACATACAAAAAGTTTCAACCTTCTGCAAAAAAGCGACCTGGAAATCCAAATTTTTCAAACAAACATCCCCAAATTGGAATCGGAGAGTCAAAGGGATCGGAACTGATTGATATGAAGAAGATTAAACAATTGCATTGGTTGTATGTCTGTCAACGTTGTGAAAATTGTTCTGATAGTGCACAAAAGGCGGTCAATCACTACAATCGCTGCTATCCTGACAAGGAGACAGAGTTTGAACATACCGTGATGAAATACCGACAGGGGTTTTATGGCAAGAATAAGTGCCCCTTGTGCCCTAGAAGATATCCCCAAAATACAGGATTTATGATCCATTGCGGCCATCAACATCAAAACTATCGCCGCTTGTTCACCCACACTGGCGCGCAGGATGATCAAATCAAGTGTATCAACTGCAAAGAAGCGTTCCCGGAACCAATCAGCTTTAACGAACACTTGGACGAAACTGCGGATGGTGCCATGTACTGCCCTGAAGAACCCAAGGAAGAACCATTTTTGGAGAATGCTGTGGAGAAGGAAAAGCCAGTCAAAGCAGCAACAACGGCCACAGCAACAACTTCAAAACCAAGTCGTCCACCACGACCACGTCGGGTTGAATCTCCGATTGAGCACAAGGCCCAATACAAGGTCCAATTTCACACACCTCCGAAAAGTGCTCGCTTGGCAAATCGAGTTCAGGCGGAAGCACAGGCTGAAGCATCCAAAAAGGCGGCAGAAGCTGAAAAGGAGAAGGCGAAGCCCACAACCGTTGCAACGGATATCAACTTCCCTCCTGTAGATTGTCCTGTGTGTGGGGACAGTGATCTCCCCAATATTTCAGCTCATCTTCACTCAAAGCACAAGGATTTAAACGTTGATGTAACCCGGATATCCTCCGAATTGTTGAGATGCAAGGGATGTACCATCACATTCGACATTTGTGACTTGCTTGACCACAAAAACTGCCTCTTGAATAGTCAGAGTCATGAATCTTCCTCTACACCTTCAGAAGATACTGTGGCCGAACCATCCACGTCCTCCTCCTCAAGACGAACATCGACTAGCTCTACTCCAACAACTCCAGCTGCAAAGGCACCAAAAGCCGCTCCAGTTGTTGTGGACATGGACTCCCTCCCGCCAGGAGTTGGTCGATCTCCCATCGAGAAAATTGAAATTGAGGACTTGCACTCGATCGAAGCAATCAGAACTGCTCTGAAATGTGGCGTTTGTGGAAAAGAAGCTTTGAAACTTGGATACATTGCTGATTGTCTAAGGAGCCATG
>JAHZMX010005305.1:0-17953 GCA_027743895.1 Seira musarum
GATGATCACTTCAGTGGTTGTTGAGAACTTTGTTCCATGCGATTTTCAACTTACAGCTTCAATTTAACTTCGTAGACCTCATCAATTTCTTCGAGTGTGATATCAGTGGATGTGCCGGAAGCTGCTCTATCAGGTGCACTACAGTTATGTTTAAAATTTAAATCCAGTCTAAAGTTATTAGCAAATTACGTTAATGTGCAACGGCTAGCCATACTAAAAACTAAATACACAGGAATAAAACGAATTTTAAATCCATTTTTTATTGGCAAACTCCATCACAAAACCAGGAAACATCAATCCCAATTAGTTTGCATAAAACGGAACTAGAATCCATAAAATTTTCTTAATAGCATCAACGCTACTCAAATGCCCAAACTTCGGTATCTACGCAATCTATTCATTTCCAGTTGAAATGTTTAAGACCATTTCCAATATTATTACAGTTCCAAATATAGAACTTGACTCATGACATGACAAACGCTTCAATTACGAATTTGTAAAGTTAAAGTAAATAGGAAATTATTATTTCTTCAGGGAGTCAATGACGCGATCTTTGTTCCTTTTTTACTTGGATCATTTCATGCAGTTTGTCCTTTGTCCTGTATTCACGTATGTGTGCAGTATGCAGCTTGCCGCAGCTGCCAGGCTCAGACTGCGGTACTGAGGCTACTGCTGGTGGTTATACTTTGTTTGTTGACAATGTTGAAATGAGAGAGGGCAATAAGCGCGCGAACCTATCCACTCGTTCGCTCTCGCTCTCTTCTGTCCTCTTTGACAGCATTAGATATTAGATCATGAAATGAAATCAAGAACGAACTTATTTTTACCTACAAAACATTTATACTCGAACTGTTCACGAACTCGAATATTTTCTGATTTTTAGTTTTTTACTCTTGCATTCTTTCGAGATATCAAGTACTCATCAGTCGCAGTTGTGGCCATCATATGTGAAATCGCAGCTAACGTCACTCTATTTTTTGTAAAACTTGAAAGATTTTATTGAATAGTGATAGTGATGAATCGTAGTGAGATACTATGAGTACAAACAAAATGGAGCGTGATGAAATTACAGTTACAAAATTTGTTGATAAGGTGAGTTTGTGCTGCTTTAGTTTCAATTTATCCCTTTTTTAGGAACTGGAACAAGCATTTTTTGTTTATATTTTGCCTTGATAGGAGGAAGATGGGACTTTCTATAGCTTCAAGAGGCGTCGAGAGTCAAGCCCTGACACAGAAAATGATAATCGAGCATCCCTTCGGTCCCCTTGTAAAGACTTCTCTAACAATGTGCCACCAAGTTCTTCTTTCAAGAAAGTAAAATTCGGTGGTCTAAATGGAAATGATGAAAATGTGGATGATGGGTCGGTACTAGGGATAACGCGTAGTCTTCATGCATCCTCTTTAAACTCCGTCCCGTATCCAAAGGTGATCCACGTGGACCAACAGAATCGGTTTATTGTTGAGAGTCGACTTACAAAGGTGGTGACAAAGGGAATGGTCGTCATCACTTATAAAATCAAGTCCGACAAGGATGGCTCTGAGAGACTACTCATCCTCAAGGATATGTGGTATGTTTATCATTTAATTTTATGAAGTAAACACCTAGTTGAGTCAGAAATATCGTATGATTCATTTCTCAGGGCGCAGATAGACTGGATGGCTCCAGGTACATTGATCAATTTAGTTGAGGCCAAGACTGATGACAAGGGTTCCTTTATCGTGGAGCGCCTTCATGGTTATTTGATCGTCGAACCGGATTCCCTTGTTTCTGCCACTAGCGTTATAGGGCAGATGTATTGCGAACGGAAATCTGCCTTTTCCAGAATGAGTTTCGGTGGGGATAACATCCTCTTGTTCCGTGGCGTTGTTGCGCACGAATTGATATGCGTAGTAAGTCTATTTTTCGTTTGTTGATCATGATCATGATAGTTGGGGTAGTTTAGATGACCTTTTATCCCATTTATTTAGGCAATGGTGAACAAGGTCTCTCAAATTCCTGAACTTAAGAAGATTGCAAAACGGATTTGCCAACGACCTCAAATGCTAGAGAAGGCTTACGCTTGT
This sequence comes from Seira musarum, assembly GCA_027743895.1. Classification (NCBI taxonomy): domain Eukaryota; kingdom Metazoa; phylum Arthropoda; class Collembola; order Entomobryomorpha; family Entomobryidae; genus Seira; species Seira musarum. The sequence goes on from JAHZMX010005305.1 coordinate 2,065, forward strand.
GGCATGTCTGATGCTGATCTTGAGGCCCTTCAGAATGAAGTCATCCCTTGGGTTTCTCGCTTCATCAATCAACGCTTTCTCAGTCCCAAGGTGGACCCGAAATATCAATCGTTTAAGTTTCGAAAGGTGGTGGGAGTTGAAGATTGTGTTTGCAATCCTACGTTTGGACTTAAAGGAAAGATTGATGCGACGGTTGTGATTGAGAAGGACTCAGACACAAAGGTACTTAACACACACGCATTTTAAGAGTATAATCGAAGTGTGATTTTTTGTTATTCAATTTTTATTGTCTAGGTGGTTCCACTTGAGTTTAAAACAGGAAGCACGAAGACAGAAAAGCGACAACAGTTGAAGGCCGACCACATGGGTCAGGTGGCACTGTACACGTTAATGATGAGTATAAAATATGGACTGACCCACGAAGCCATTACTTGAGTTTAAGACAGGAAGCACGAAGACAGAAAAGCGACAACAGTTGAAGGCCGACCACATGGGTCAGGTGGCACTGTACACGTTAATGATGAGTATAAAATATGGACTGACCCACGAAGCCATTTTGTATTACATCAGGTAGAGGTTTCTCGTAATAAAATTTTACTTACTGGTACGAACATTGTAACATAGAAACTTTTCGTTAACAGTGACGACTCATTATCTCTTCACGCCACGAAGAAAATAGAGCTGCAGCATTTGATCGCGAATAGGAACAAACAGCTACGACACTCTACCTTGGAAAATGGAGATCTTCAGTATTTGCCTAGAGCGGAAGCTGACTATAACTTTAAATGCAAAACATGTGAGGTTAGGAGTCTTTGCACACTTGATATAAAGTAAGAAACATTTCAATGTATTCGCCATAAGTGTAATTATCATGCCAGGAGTAACGTCATTTGATGAATTTTATCCCAGAAAGAGGTATGACCCAACTACAAAATTAACTGGCACTGAAGCAAGCCTTGTAGGGTCGCTCAATCTTACCGATGCAGAACTAAACTTTTTCCATGACTGGTTCCAAGTTATTAATTGTGAGACTGAAGAGGTAGAAAGGCGATACAGCGATAAATACTTATGGACCAGAACGCCTCATGAAAGGTAAGATGATTCAAAATTACATTTTTGTTATGGGTGTCTTTTTAAAAGTTCGAAATAACTTGAATTTATAAAGGGAGGAAGCCGGAACATGTGTGACGGGGTTAAAACTTATGGGAGGTTGTGTCCCTACCAACGATGGCTGTGGAAAGGAAGGATATCTCATTTCATTGGTTAGGCCAACTTCCAACCAACTTGGTTCTTGCCAGAGTGACACCAATTTCAAAGTGGATGACTTTATTGCGCTCAGCTCAAACGTGGAAGTGTGTATAAATTATGGAGTTGTGGTTGACATCAGGAAGAACGAAATCAAAGTATTTTTAGACCAGTAAGATAGAAACTATGTTACAGTATGATGAAAATGAAATAAGCATCGAAGAATTCATCCAGTTTGATTTAATGATGTTTTTGAAGGCCTTTGCATGAAGATTACGTTCATTCTGACTTCACTTACACCGTTGACAAAATTAGTACGACGTCTCCTATCGCAAGTCAGTATGGGTATTTGTTAAAATTGATGGAGGACACTCCCGAGGCAGCCAGACTAAGGGATTATGTTATCAATAGGTAATTTTATGATGAGTTTGCTTTATTTCATTTAAGTCACAAATTAGTTACTTTTGCTCTTATTTCCAGAAAGCAACCAAAGTTTGAAAAAATGTTAGTTCCAGACGAATTCGTTTACGAAGTGATTAAAAATCTGAATTATGAGCAAACCCGGGTGATTTGTAAGGCGCTCTCTACAGACAGCTTCCTCTTTGTGAAGGGAATACCAGGCTCAGGAAAAACCACAACTATCGTTTGCCTGCTTCGAACTCTGATTTATCATAAGAAGACTGTTCTTGTCGTTTCGTACACAGGTTCTGCTCTCGAAAATATTTTAATCAAATACAAAAAGCACGACAAAAATTTTGTAAAAATCAGCACCAGTGGCAGAGCCGACTCTAGTTTGATGGAATTCACGACGAAAAAGATTTCGACAAGTGTTAAAGGTGTGGACGAATTAGCTAACGCTTACAACATGGTAAGGTTAACGACTGCCGAAAATTTCTTGATCATCTTTCCCTGCGTTGCTCAACTAATTTTCTAAACGTATAACTTAATACTCTCTGCAGGTACCCCTTGTTGGAACTACGCTTTTAAGCTTACGGCATCCCATATTTCAGAATCGGAAATTCGATTATTGTGTAATTGACGAAGCTTCCCAAGCGCTGCCAACGGCCGTGTTTGGTGCATTATCTTTCGCTGAGAAATACATTGTGTTTGGCGATCCAAACCAACTTCCTCCCGTGATGCAGTCATCTATTCTGAAGTAAAAGTTTCAAATTACATGTTTTTTGTTCTATTTTTACCTTAATTTTTACTACTGCCAGTTTTATTACTGCATTTGCAGGAGAAAAAATATGTGTGACAATTTCTTCTCGTTGATGGCTACCCCCGTGAGTACAATGAAATTGAATACTCAGTACAGAATGAACTGTGCCATAAACAATCTCGCCAATCAGCTTATCTACGACAATCAGATGAAGTGTGGCAGCGAGGCACTGGCGAAATCTCGAATTAAATTGACTGAGGGCGACATTCGTTCCTTCTTATTGGATAAGGTTTCAAGTCCCCCAGCTAGAGCACTATTGTGCAAAGCAGTGAGTAAGAAGGCCGAAAGAGCCGTAATGTTCCTTGATACGTCCAATATTTCAGCTTTTGAAACCAAGGCAGACGAGACGATCTCTAATGAGGCCGAACAGTTTATCACTGTGGCATGCGTGCGACTTTTTATAGAGGTAAGTTTTCGAAACACATTTTAACAAAATTTAAATGAAATCAAGATGCTCAAAGTTCGCTCATTTTATATTTAGTGTAACCTACGACCGTCTAAACTGGGTATTATTGCGCCATACAGAGGACAAGTAAACCTTATCCGCAGTTTCTTAAAAAAGATGCAGAATGATGATTTACATAACATCGAAGTCAATACTGTGGACCAGTACCAAGGCCGAGAAATGGAAGTAATCATTTGTTCATTCACGAAAAGTCTTCCGAGTACATCGAATTTTTTCAAAGACGGCATTGGCAACAAAGAGAATGAAAATAAGGTAGAAATTCTGAATTGGTTTGGCACACTTGTGTATTTTTAGGTACGCTTTGTAAACGTTATTTTACATTTTTCATTTTAGGTAAATATCTTAGAGGATCTTCGACGCTTAAATGTTGCCGTGACTAGGGCTAAACGCAAGTTGGTTCTGATCGGCAACAGACATACGTTAACGAAATTCGCTCCATTTCAAAAACTCTTCTCCATATTGAATGATGAACAAATATGTCCGGTCACCCAGGACGGTTATCAAGGGCTACAGGTGTTAGCAAAATCTGGTTTAAGAACTGAATCTTAAAGTGGAACAGTAATCTGTCCACAAAAAAGTAATGTTTTAACTATGTATGTAATAAATTATTCCGGTATTATGCGATGTTCCCCGCTTACAATCTTAAACTTTTATACAGAAGAGACATTTGATCATTGTAATCAATTTTTTACTATAAACGTCGATCTCAACTTTACCGTTGAAACGTTTGCAATAAAATTTTCGCTGGAAGTAAATTCAGTAAACAAAACAAAAATGTAAAGCATCAGTATATATTTAATGATTGTCAGTGAGCAATTTATATGTATATATTTCAATGGATTTTTTAAAACTCAGGAACATTTAATTCGTTTGTTTTTAAAGACCACCCAAGGCAACGCTTTTTCATCTTAGCTACATTCTCAAAGTATTGTGTTTTCTCCTAGAGATACTAATCCTACATTCTAGATCATGCACATCACTAGTGCTCCGCATCGATATTCCTTCGCTCTCTACACTATAATTTCATAAATCGGGGATGTGTATTGTGTCTATACTGAGATTATATTGCAAAATGGGAATTACAAGAACAAACAAGAAAAGAGAAAAGTCCTCTCAAGGACACGCAGACTGACTGATCTTCAAGAGCTACCTTTCAAAGTACTTTCTCCTTGCATTTTTCCATCGCCCACGTTTTTGCTATTTTTGGATGTCCCCATTTCCTTCCAATGTGTGCACTTTCACTCTCGCGGATGTAAGCAATCTCGCTGGCCTTGCTCTTCTTGTCTTGTCGAATTTGGTTGGCCCTGTTGCTTTCCATTGGCATACCCCATAACTTTCTCTCGTTGGACTGGATTGGTTGTTCATTTCAACAAGTTGGATTTCATTGGCCCATTAGCTTTCTTTCGTGAAGCTGGTAAAAGTTGTCCTCAACTAAAATCAACACTTTCACCCATATTCTTTTGCCCATATCATAGCATGATACTGCTAGTACAATGTAGAGAAGCGCAACATTCTTTAAATCGTAGTAGACCTTCAGCTTGGGTCTCAGCAAGTATTAGATATGGTGAAAACAGTTGTACAAGTTCAAATTTTCAACGTATTTTTAAAAATTAAAATATAATAATTTTGTAACGAGAGATATATTTTGCCAAAAAAAATTGCGAATTGATTTCGTAAAATAACTTACAACAATCTCATTACATGACCCATTTAAGTCTGATGGTAAACTACAGGGTTCGACAAAGTGACTGTAACGACTGATCTTCATAATTTGCATTTTTCCACAAAAATAAGGATTCTTTCCGCAAAAAGAAAACTACGTACTTTCGAAAATCACGCTTCCACATTTTTATAGTCGATTTGAGAAGATATCTGACTTGAGTTGGACGATGAATCCGGATGGGTTGAAAAAGCTAAAGCTTGAGTGTCCCGTATGCCTAATGATTCCTGCCGACGAGATTTACCAGTGCAAACGGGGCCACATCGTTTGTAGACGATGTGTGCAGAGATTGTCAGCATGTCCTCAATGTCACACGTCTTTTGGCACAGGAAATCTGTCACGAAATCTATTCATGGAATCGTGCTTGGATAACCTAACCTTTGATTGTCCTTACTCCATTCATGGATGTCCGGTGAAAGGAACTCGGCATAATATAGATTCTCATCAACACAGATGCAATTAGTAAGTTCCTGACTTTTTTTTAGGAAAAATACAAAAATCAATAGAGAATTAATCCCCAATTCTATTTTTAGTGGAGAGACTGTGGATGTGTGCAAGCACCTTGGGTATCCTGAATGTAACTTCAAGCTGGTACCAGGAAACACGGCGGCCGCACTGGAGCATTTTCAAAATCGGCACTTGAACATTGAATTCCTTGAGCAAGATTGCACTGCTCGTATTACGAATATAGATCTTCTGCTTCATGATTTCTGCAAAATGGCTCGAGATCCCATGATGAAGCCTGCTACATGGTGTTTCCTTGTGTCCTCACCTGGCGTTAACATACCAGAAAAGTCTTTCCTTGTCGTGTGCAAAGTTTGTGACAAGATTTCGTCTTGGATGTGCTTGGATTTAAACATCAACGACATGAGGAGAAAGGAAAGCCAAGGAACCATGTACGAGGTTGCCTTGACAGCCCCGCATGTAATTTCATAAAATTATTACCCTGATACCGCAAAAATCAATTTAATTGATAAGAATTGAAACTAAAGTTGGGAAGAAATACAATGAACTAATGAATTTGTCCATACCATGAAGTAATGAATGCCAACTGTTTTATTTATAGGGACATCCTTCTATCAAATGGAATCTGCCGATCTACACTGGTAGAGAGGCTGGACCACGCTTGGAGAGTCCTCCATTTGAAGTTAGCGTCTCGTACTTGCTGGAGGTATTTCAAGGCTTTGATGATCATCCTGTTGATGGTCCAGATCTTTGCATCAACTTACGAATCGACAACAACCCCCCTTTCCGTTTGTACTCCTATGCGTTGGACACATTCATATAAATTATTGCTCGTCCTTCTTTGATGGGCTTATATTTCATTGCTGAAGCCAAATCTTATCTCATGATTTTGAAATGATTGAATTTTAGTCTTCATTAGAATTTTAGAACTGGATCTTTCAAGATATTTGTAGAAGAGCCAAACAAAGTAACAAATTAAAAGTAATACATATATACAAATTGAACCTGTGAGTGATTTAAGGACTGGAATAAAAACTAGCATTGCTTATAGATAGTAAAAATCACGAATGTGTCAAGATGGTAAGATGAAACCGGAAGGAAAGATTGTTAGCATATTATAATGAATAGTGAGGGAAACTACATTGTAGGCTTAAAAATTATTTCGTTTGATCTTGATTATTCCATTATTGATTAATATTATAGCAGATATCAAATCCAGCAATTTTAGCTCTATGACGTCATTTAAAAATAATATAAGTGTTATTACATATGTAATTATTATGAATCCTGAAATGTATCAAATTTTGGTGTAATAAACTCATCAAAAAATTGGTCTTGTTTTAAAATTTTATTTCAATGAATTGAATTGGCCTTACATTCCTACTTTTATTCTATAACTTGTATTCGGTATTTGATTCTTCAGGTAAGCACAAATACATAAATTTAACTGCGCATGTTATTTTTCATGTATTTTTTCAAGACCTCTTAAATTATGCGAATATTTTGCCTTCGGCATTCTTGTTATATCAAGTGACATTAAAATAATTCCTTTACAACATTTTCAGTCTCTACAAATCAGACAATAAATTTAAATCTGAAATACTACGATTATTATTATTTTACAATTACTATCTAGCAGGTAAAAAAAATATCGATAAATTAAAAATAATTTGGGGATACCGGAAGAAGAAGTTAATCTTTCTCCAGCAATGAATCATCAGCCTCCTTCTTGGTGCTGAAGCCGATTCCTGACTCATCCGGATTTTCCTCATCACTGAGATCCTGTTAATGAACATTCACAACATTTATGATTGACTTTCTTCCAGATATTTAAACTTCATTTATTGCCTTCAAAGTGATACCTCAAGCATTCCTGCGAGTTGTTTCGCTTGCTCTACCATTTCCTCCATCATAGCCTTCTCCTTCTCCAATTCCTCTATTTTTTTCTGAAGATTATAATTTTCCTCTAGAGTTTCCTCCAACGCTACCCGCCGACTTTCTGCCAGTTCCTTCCAATATTCAAGAGGAGCTTCTTCTGCAACGTGAAATCAAATTGCTAGCAAAATGATAAAAGAATTTGATAAAATTAGTTTAAAACTTAAAAACAAAACACTACCTCCAGTAACGATTGAAAAATCGCCATTATCAGTCTGTACACCCTCATGTTTGACGCTCTTTATAGGCTTCTTTTTCGCCACAAGTCCACTTTTCACTTTGGAAAGAGCACTTTTCGTTCCATTCGGGGAGTCAGGGGTCTTCACTCCCAGTTTCTTTGTCGGACCTTGTTGTCGACCTACCATTTCATCTTTGTTGGTCGACCCAGCCTTCTGCACTTCAGTCAAAGGTCGGCGACCCTGAAGCAACAAACGTATAAAAAACAATTTAATTAAACACCAGCGTAAATATTACATCTTCAAGAACCAGCCTAATTTATTTCGCAAATCAAATTTCAATCATTTACTAATCGTAAGTTTTTGTGTTTGTTTCTAATTTCTATAACACAGGCTAGAAAATTACCGTATGAGCGATACGCCTGATTTGTCTAAACTAAATTAGTATTGATACGTAATACACCTGATTTGTCTAATTACGAATAATTAATTCTTCACGAGGTCCAAAACAAACTACACCCCAACATAAACACAACGTGATTTTAAAGGCTTGACTTGGTTTTGGCTTCACTTCTTTGTTTTGTCAGACAACTTCCCTCCAAAATTACTTCAGTCTCCAAGAATATTCGTTGTTGGTATTGTAAACTAGGCAAAATACTAACTTTTTAGGGAATATCTATCGAACTGTACGAGTAGGAGCATGGCCGTAAATGATCGTTAAATGGAAAAGAAGTAGAAGACTGTACGATGCTTATCACTGCGTCCATAATGAAAAGCAAACAAAACATGGAATTTTTTTCACGGGAGTGAATAGAAAAACAAACAAAACGGCAGTAGCCAATGTTATCATCGTCTCTTAATTAATTATTCACAAAAGAAATAGAAATAGACCAGTCCAGCCACCATACCAATGAATATTCTAAATCTGCCTTATCGTTTATTCTTTACCTTATCAGTTCCTGTTTTATTCATAGTAATAAAGTCGTTGAGCATGCAAATGAGTCTAAAATGACAATCTTCTGCACATACAACTGTCCAGTCTTCCTCCCTTTAACAATTTAATTCGTTTGTGCAGAACATCGACGAGCCTATTCAGATATCTGGCAAAAAATCTCAAACGAATATATACTGACGTGGCAGGAAGAAGTAAATTGATTAATTCTCCTCAGTTCTTCAGTTTGAGTAACAAACCTGAGACTTGGTATGCATTCAAAATTGAGAATTCCGTCCCCGGCTACGAGAACGACGAGTCCTCCTTCTCCTCACTCAAGGTGACTCAGATGACAAAAGTCAAGGACGACGTAGTAAACGGGATGAATAAATCAACTTCGTCTTAAACGAAACTATTTTCTATTTATATTTTACTATTTAAAATGACTACACGAAATTTAAACGACGAGCACCCAGTGAAACTGGATAAGTGAATCCAGCAACAGCAGAGGAACAATCAAGAGTCTGTTCATGTCTATGGTCTTGTCAGAAATTTTTGTCTGTTGCTCTTTCTTACCGCCCGAGCTTTTTCAAGCTCGCCAATAGTGAACAAGGTAATCTGGAGCCAAAAGAAGTCCAATCCTGCTGCTTGCCATGGCAAACTCATGCCTTTGTTGCACAAAGCCAAGCCAGTCAGCAAAGACCAGTCATTAAACTCTTTATCATTACATACACCGTAACTTTCATTTGGGTACTTACTTAACTTTTGTAAATTTACTATAGTTAAGCATTTTCTTTGTGAAATAAGAAATTTAGAAATTATCAATGAGCGGTTGTGTCAAAAAACTGGAGAAAATACAAAAATTCAAGATCAAAATATCTCATAAAGATAATCGTAGAAAGGAGGCTTAGGTGTTTCTTTTTCTTGAAAAGCCAAAACGCGTTTTCATTGATGTTTCATTATCTTGGCATATCAAAGTTCCCTTGGAGCTTTTGTTCTAGTTTTTGGGGCGATATGAAACCTGACATAATTTCAACACATTTTATCAATATCCTGTTTGTAACTGCAAATGCATTATTTAGAAATGATTTTCATAAATTTCCGTAGGTTTAATTAATAAATGATTATCAGAATTGAACTTGAAAAACTTCCTCTTGTCAGAAATTGATATGTAGAAAGCCAAAATCGACGGGAGTATGAGCAGTAATTATTACTATTTTTGCATAGAAGATTATGTTCTGAAATGGGTGGAATTCTAATTACTAATTAAATACTAATTGAACATGTAATTGGAATACAAAATGCATATCATTGAATTGAGGGATTGTGGGAACACCATTTTCTGGCTCCTTGAAAGGGTTAATGATGAAACTCATCTTCAATTGCACCATCTTTTCCTATGCTTTTCGATGTATTGTATGTAATGTTAATGTATCATTGTCAAAATCTCTATGACTTTGATTTTTTTAGGATCGCCTCCTTTCAAATTTCGTGCAAGAATATTTTTTATTCCTAAAAATAATTAAAATGCAAGCGTGGTAGTGGGCTGGTTTCATTTCCTGGCACAAACACCACTCAAAAAATGTTTTCATTCTAATTCATTTCAAACAATTCACCATAATTATATATGCATTGGAAAGTGGCATGGATGTTCCTACTTTGTCAAAAAAGTTATTGACACAAAAAATTGGTGAAGAAGCATTAACTATTACAGCAGCAACGTGAGTTTCAGAACAAAATATAATAACAATTAAAGTCAGTTTAGGTTAGTAAAATTTATGACAAATGATAGACGCATCTGCCTCATTTATTTTTGATGATGAATCACCAAAAGCGAAAAAGAGATGGTTTGGTGGTAAGGTCTACTTGGTCAACTTGTCGGTCATTGGTGCATCTACATTTTAAGTGTAAAATGAAAATTGTAAGAATAAAAAAATATGTATTGGATTGCTTAAAAAACTTACCTTTTTTTTCGTACCATCCCACCACTTGCATTAAAAACGCACCTGATTTGCTTTTAATAACCATTCATTGAAACTCATTTTTACATGAAAATATATTTTTTTATTTTAATGAATTGCCTGAAGCCTCCACAATAATACATTCTTCTTGAAGATGTTGAAAAATGCTCATCAACGTAAAAGATCGTGGATGACACACAATTTCTTCGCTCGATGCATCAAAAGCATATTTTTAATTTTTAGTATAAAATTAACTAATGACAGGTTAAAAAATTATGCGATGTGATGCGATGCAAATAAAGGTGCAGTAGTGGAAGGTAGAACAGAAGCAGTAGCTATTTTCGTTTTTTTTCTAAGGCGTCAGTCAAATAATAGAATCAACCCAAAATTCATTTCTGTCCACGTCCCCTCCTCTAAATATTATTTTTTTTTTATTTTACGGCTTGTTTCATTTCTTGACATTACATCAAAAATTAATAGTTCAGCTTGTCATTCTTATCTCATACGTATTCTGTGAGGTGTGTAGTCAGTAGTCTTATTGTTAGCAGCATAAATAAAGTAATGTAATGCACGTTTCAACATTTTCGTGAAATACAGAATCTAAAATAATTTTATTTTTAAAACATCTCGATAATAATAACTTAGCAAGTAACGTTCTTAAGAAAATAGTAGCATTTTTTAAAGAAAATCTTACAAAAAAGTTGAAAACCTGCATGACATGCATCCAAAAAAACGGAGAGAAGGAGAAACGTCAAGTTGATCAACCCCAAATTAATATGTCTGCATTCATCTTGAAAGTTAAACTTTTTTTTTGCTAACAGCGAAAAATATTCTGTCAAAGGAGTTATTGCAATTCGTGAAAACAAGTAGCTTCATTGCTTTTGGTCAGATATGTCTGTCTGCACAGTTTGGGCATTTTTAATGGACAAGGAATGGGAGTATTTAGTAAGAGACTTGGGGTGCAGATCAACAAGCGTCACACGGAAGCTAGGCTAGCACAGTAGGAAAATATATAGTTCAAAATTGGGCTTCTAGTTTTGAGAAATCTGTCTTCGAGAAAGTCGATATTCGACGCCGGCGACAAATAGGTAGTTCTAAGAAAGGGTGAAAATTCAGTTTTTTATTCAAAAATTAACATTAAACATTGTTTCCATGGAATTATGTATGCAATAAACTTTATTTTGTATCAGGTAATAATAATATTGTTTCATGCTGATTCTTGAACTCTTTTTCTGATAAATAGTAATTTAGGAGCAAAAGGCGTAGAAGTGGCTGCCATACCTTACATCTTGTCTTGCAGCTACCAGGAAAATCATTCATTATTATCATTTCATTTTTATGCTGTGGTTGTGATTGCATTATTGCATGTCGATGGATTTTTTTGACCGTGGTGGGTACAGGCTACTATCTGATTCCGATTATCAAAACCGAATTGCATGAATAAGAAAAAGTAATATGGAACACAAAAACCGCCCAGCAAATTGCTCGTTGCTATTACTACATAACCAAAATTAATAGACTTATTCACGCAACATGGATATAGGGATTAAACACGACATTTTACGCGTAAATCAAAATCAAATCGTTGAATTAAATTGTAGTCCCTTCCAACTTAACATTGTTGTACTCATTGTTTCGATGGAGACCTTCATGAACTTCTTGGCAATAATTTAACTTTTTACTGTTTTACTAAGCTTAATATAAGTGCTTATACAATATATTTTTGCGGAAGGATTGGGAACTTTTGAAGAATTTGCTTCAAATGTAATCAGAGGACATTCGTCAGCGACAGGTGAAAGCACCAAAGGAGATTTTATGTTGATGTGATTGGCATTGCCCAATGATACGATATGATAAGTTTCCCTGTCGAACATGCTGATGCTTATGATTCACTAATTCGGCAAATTTATGATAGGCCGTGCCTCATTTGGTGAAACATGGCATGCATCACAAACTGCATGCATTTGTACAAATAGACAGAGGCCCGGCCTATGCCTGTCACTTGTAGTTTATAAATACGTTATCAAAATTACACTCTTTTGTTTTGTCCGATCAGCGCAATCATATAAATGTACACTCCTTTTTCTTTGGATGGAGACGGGACAGGGATACAATGCTCATGTATTTATTGGATTCATCATTCTGCAATCAACGTCATTGAATGAAAAGAAGAAGAAAATATATTTTTAAAAAATTGCACAGCGTGACAATTCATTATCACTGTTGCTGTTATGCTATATGCGTTGTGCGTGATTTGGCAAGGGTGCGCAATCAGAAAAAAAATTGACAGAATAGAAAGACAAAACATCATCATCAACAACATTATTTTTGTATTGTTTCAGGGAACATGATGAAGACACCTCAGATTTTCGATTGGATGTGTGTGCATGAAAGTGAAATGAAGCCAAGCCAGTAGCACAATGGACTATTAATGACCAAAAAAAGAAGAGACGTCCTACGTCCACCACATCTTCCCAACTAAGTCAATCTGAATTTCTGTAATCTAATCAAGCACACGAACAAATGAATGCGACTGTTTTGCACAATCACAAAAAAAAGTCTGTTTTCCCTTCTTCGTCTTTTTGTGTTGTTGTTGTGAACGCAAAAATGTAATTAACAACGTGAGCTGTGAGTTTTGGTCTCATCTTGACTTGATCATCGCATCGCAGTGACGGGGTTTGGTTTGGTGCTAATGCGTCAAAAGAAATCCTTATCCATAATAAAATATTCCCTGCCCTGCTCCTGCCAAGAAGAGTATTTCTTGTCATGCACGACAGATTCTTCGATCAAGCAATTACAATGCCTCTAGACATTACAACATTAGCACGAAAATGTAAGTTGTGATTTTTTCAAAGTCGAGATACGAATAACAATTTTGATTTGATGGTGGTGTGGTGTGGCATTAAGGTTTAGCATGTTGGAGTGAAGAAGATGCTAGTTTTGCATATGTGCATCCTACATCGTCATTATTATCATCTTTGGAGATTTTTTTTCTAATTTTTATTTTCTCTTAAACTTAACACCACAACCGCACCGGTGCAGCATCTTCAAACTTCCAACACGAGACTGCAACAAGGAGGATGAGGATGCATGTTCATCGTCCCTCTTTTTTTGTGCCAGGTGTATCTCCTCGAAAAGAAATGAAGCATCACCACATCCCATCACATCTTTGAGTGATCAGAGACTCGACAATAATATTTTTGTGGTTTGCTTTGCTTTGAGGATGGATGATCAAAACGATATTTTTTTTATTGTTTTTTAATCGTTTTTGCCGACTAGAGTGCTGCTTTGGGTGGGACAGAAAGCTTGAAAGGAGGGTTGGTCAGTTCACAACCCTATCTCCTGCCTGCCTAGTTCTCCCTCTCTCCCTCGCTTCTTTTTAAAGCTTTTATTGCCTGAATTATTATGTTGAAATTAGAAGCCAAATGCATTCTGAATACTGATTAACCAAAAAGAATTGGAAAGGTAAACACAAGAAAAATGTTTTTAATTCAAACAATCGTTTTATTCAAAATAAATAGTCTGAAATATTAAAAAAAATTCTATTCGGATAGAAGCATTGCTTACATAAACGCAGCATTTGTTCGTACACATATCATCTTGTTCTCCTCGTTGGAGGAAAAATTGTACATCTTCAGTCACCATCATCATCGTCATTGTCATTACGTGCCTCCTATTTTTGGCTAACCAGGCAGGTAGGGGTGCTGTGTGTGCTGAATTACAAAAACGTTTCTCATTTTTAGGTAAATAATGGTCTGTTGGCGATTTGTTTTATTGCAAAGAAATCATTGTGCAATTGTGCCTCAAAGGTCCTGTAATGTAATGTCCTTTTTTCGATGTAGTCATTCGATGCATACATCAACTTCTTCAACTTCTGGTAGAAATGTGAGAAATTTTTTGAAAACTTGCCCCCAATTCAAAAAGAAACGATCAAAGCAATGCAATAAACATAATTATAATGAAGAATGTGATTGAAGTGGTTCTGTCCAAACCAAATGGCAATTGAGATACTATAGATTTGCGAATCTTGTATAATAACAAGAAATCGCGGCGTTATCAAATTTCCTCTATTTTAAAGTAAATAACAGAGTAGTTCAGTATTTTTTTAAATTGAAGATTTTCGAACCATTTTGATTTGTATGATAAATGTTCTCCCGCACAGAAAAAAAATCCTGAATCAAGGCCTTGTTTCAAGTTTGTATAGGGATTTGGTTTCAAGTTATAATCATATCGAGTGTGAAAAGTCCATCCCATCCCCAAAAGCAAAATTCGAATCTTTTGTCTTTAGTCGGGTCGCGTTGGTCGTTGTCGGCTTGAAAGTGTGATTTCAGAAGAAACCTTTCTTTCGCACATTGTGTTTCTTGCAAAATAGAAAAAGAGAGGACAGGGCCGACCACATTAGTACACCGTCAACGTCGCTCATATAAATGACCGTCCATCGTCCAACATCGCACCTCAACACACAAGGAAAGACAAGCCCTTTTCAAAAATGAATGTTTTACAGATACAGGTTCATGGGATTTCGTTTAATAGCCTTCACTTCATTTTATAGTCTGGTGGCATCCTTTGCTAAATTTTCATGTGTATTTTCCCATTTAAAAAACACCAATATTTCTTTGGCGAATAATAAATTTACAATAAAAATTGCAAATGGGAGGAGTGACTTCTGAAACTTTGCACAAATTACTTTCTCACCAGACGCTACTTGCATAAAAAATTTGGAGCAAATCGAAGACCTACAGACTGTGGACATTACTCGTAAGTAATAAAGTCATAGTCCATACCCGTAAAAAAGTGAGGAGTAAAGAGAAAGAAGGTAAAAAAAATCGAGTTGGGTGGCTGTACTACATCACAGCATAAAATGTAATTTCGGTCAAGTTAATTGCTCTTTTTATAATCTTGCTAATTTCCACACTTACAACAACCAACAACAGCTTACATATCATTATCACCGCCTGGGTTGGAACGCAATTTAAATTGCAATAAAAAAAGTCTTTTTTTTTCAATGGCCAAAGGCTGTGATCCATTATCGTAATCGTATCATACGAAAAATTCTGCGGAAAATAAAACGAGTTAGTTACATTTACATAGGCATAATATAGTATAATGCGATGTTTGATGTACATTATGACTGGGCCACACGACGAAAGCGACATGAATGACATGAATTGGGGAGGTGAAAGAAAAAAAAGACCACTGTCTTCTCGTGTCTTCCTTTGTTCTCGAAAATGTGAAGCAAACCAAGACCAAGGCTCGAGCCCTGCCTTCTTACCAGCACTAAACACCAGCTGCAGGCACTTTATCGTCTGCGTCACTCGTCGCCTGATGTCATTTTTATACGAAGTAGGGCCATTATGAAGCTTTACTAGCGGTAGAGTTGCAAACATTAAAAAATTAATGGAATTAAATCAGATGTGAAAATGAAATGATCTGTCTAACTTCAAGCTCGGTTCAGCAAATTTTTAAGAATTCCTTTCGGACCAAGTCACATTAAATTCTCTGGGTTCTCAAAGTTACCATATGTTTGAATTCGATAAATAAGTTTAACTTACAAGGTGGCTTTCGACAGTCATCATATCAAATCAAATCAATACGAATGGTTAACTGAGGCCAGGTCAAACAGTAGTTTCATAGCCTAACGACTGCATTTAACTAAAATTGATAAGTACAATTACTTGCTTACGAACAAGGTCCATCATCACATTTTCACTTTGTTGTTTCTAAAGGGCTTTCATAGGAAGCACCATCGTCATTATCAACTGTCATAAAAT
>JAHZMX010005306.1:0-21902 GCA_027743895.1 Seira musarum
AATTGGCTCCTTCCACTTTTATATCTCGACAATAAATTATTTATATATTAGTTTATCGGAATTTCAAATTGAGACTTTCACCATCAACTTTTTCCTCGTGGTTCAAAAGTTTTAATTTTGACAAATACATAAACTAATTCAAACGAATCATTCCTTTTTCAATTTAACAGGATGACTTCACATGTCAGTTGAAGGAAGCTGGCTCGAAGCTCGTTGTCGTCGACTTCTACGCGACTTGGTGTGGGCCCTGTAAGATGATAAGGTGCCTACTTTTTCCTTTCCATCATTCTCATTTCCCAATGTCTAATTTATGGCATATGTCATATTATGATATTCGTGGCTTTTCATGCCTTTTTTTAAAAATAATTTTCCTTCCTATGAATTTAGTCCAAAACTGGAGGAATTCGCCCAACAAATGATGTCGGACGTTGTTTTCCTCAAAGTTGACGTTGATGAATGTGAAGAAGTGGCCACGTAAGTTAATTTAAATCGACCGCGTAACATGATTTCGTGATTTTCCTATTTCAATTATAGTTTTACCTATTTTGTTCCAATTTTATTTTCAGGGACTACAACATTTCCTGCATGCCCACATTCATTTTGATCAAGAATATGGAAAAGGTAAAACAAAACTAGATTGAATGTCAATTAAAGTACTTTTACTTGGAAATCGAAATTCCAATGAAATGAAGCTCACGACACTCACTCGTCTTTTCCTTTCACAATTCAGGTCGACGAGTTTTCCGGAGCGAATGCGGAAAAGTTGAAGGAGCTCATTGAGAAGAACAAGTAAATGTCATCGGATGAAATTCAATATTGGGGCAACATGGGACAAAAATTAATTACTTTTTTCATTACAATTACAATTTTAAAACACAATCCAAATTTAGCAGGTTTTAAGGATGTTTAGACTGTAATTCAAATGTTCCTCTGAAAAATATACCAAATCTACAAAAATTCTTTAAAAAATGTAGTCTTTTATCTTTTCATTCTTCCGTTCCATTTAATAGCGTACTGCTGTGCTGTATGATCTGGTGATCAAAAGTTTTATTTCCACAATAATAACTTTGAGATTTCTATTTTTTGCGTTTATACAAAGTTGTGATTTCTGTAAACTTCTGCATCAAACTCTATTAGTTGCAATTTGCATTATATATTCTGTACTGCCTACTTTATATTATGTACTACAATTGCCTTTTTAAACTGCTTGATTGAGCAGTAAAATTTGTGATGAAAGTTAAATAAAAAAATAATTACAACAATTACACGCTTGTTTCACCGCCAATGTTTCTGGCGAACAATGAATCGAGAAGTTTTTGAAATTTACCTCAAAGAGTCATGCAATCAACCCGAACAAAAAAATTCTCCTGATCTATTAATATACAATGACTAATGACTCACTCAGAAATGCTTTTACACGTCATAATCTTAATCATCATCAAATGACTCTGCCAGCCTAAGTGAAATGCATTTATGGCTTCCGTTTTCCTCGTTCCATTCCAAGGTTTGAGAATCTCTCTCTCATTCTCATCTCGATCTTAATGATTGTACTCAACTTAATCAATTCCAAGAAAATGAGCAAGCAATGTTATTTAGTCCGCATTCCTTTGGATTAGAGGAGCTATTATTTTGCATTTGCAACTGCTAAAACTGACTGTGAGTTTGTGGTCATGTTCATTAAAATACTCAATACAATATTTTTCATCACGCATACATTACGCATGCCATTATGAATTTCAGTGAGGGCCCCTTTTGTTCTTTGCAATAATGCACCTTATACAAAACAAAGCCCATTTCACAATTCAGATTCAGATGTGTTTAGTAGAGATCTTCCTGCCTGCGTTTATGGTGAGCATCCCTTTTACTATTGACACGCACATTGCACATGTAAATGAAATTAAAAATACAGCATCTGTTGAATATCACATCACATCACATTTAACTGGACATTAAAATAAAAATGTGACACAACAAAAGCATAAAGTTAGGTTTCGTTTTGCGTTATAAATAAAATAACTTTGACTTGAAATTCAACTCTTCTGCGAATGATATGATATTGATATGATGACCAGCTGATGTGCTTTTACTTTTTTCACACATGTTGGAAAGGAGTAGTGGAGTTGGTGGGTGCATTAAAAAAAGTGCAGTTCATTCTCCTCATAACTCTTTTTGTTCTCCAGTCATCATTAAAAAATCACCACTATCCTTCCCTTGCTTGCTCTGTCCTGAAATACGGAGTGGGATGAAAAATGTTTAATTAATAATGAGAATTGCAAACATCATCGATCCCGTGTCTTCTTAAAACTGCGAATGTGTCCCAAATAAAAACTACGGGGATCGGACGTAGTGGTCACATTAAATGAGTGTGGTGTATTGTATGGTGTTTATTACGTTACGGGTTTACATTTCATTTAATTAGGCTAAGCTATTCTCCTCTCTTTTTTTGATGAAGTATCGTAAAAAGGAATTAATTTATTTTATGTTTTTTGGTCATACTGAATAAATTATTTATCCGTCCGACTAGCCATTACAATCTTGCCAATGTTTAGAAAAAGCTGAGTTTAGCAAACTTCGTTTCACACGAAAATGTGAAGATGGATCAAAATTTGGGAGATGAAATATCGAAAGATAATATTTAGTCTTATGGAATAATAAAACGGAGTTAAATAATTCATTTAAAGTATTATAAATAAATGAAGCGAAAGTGTTCTTCATCAAACGAAGCAAGTGGAGATATTATTCGTATGACACAAGAAGAAGGACGAGAAGAGGTCCGTGATTGTGATAGAGAAACAGGTGCATTACCTAAACGTAATGGACTTTGGTTAACTGGAAGCACGTTAAGAAACTGCGCGCTTCTTCTCATTTATTTTGGCCTTGCGTCATTAAACAGTTTTATTTGTTGCTTCAGTGTAGTCGTGAGGATTACTTTTGTTGTTTGGATCGCGATATTTGAGAACCTATTTGAACTTTTAAGCTTTTGTGGGATTTTGGAGTTGGAGTCGTTTCAAAGTTTTGTGGAGAATATACGAATTCGCATGCAATACACAGGATACTTCGACAACAACCCCCACAGCGTCACCAACACCTCAAGATCAAGTCATGCTGAGCAGGTCCTCGACAGAGTGAAACGAGGAATCAGATTAAAGATGGATAAAGTCTTAGATGCGTATCTAACAGGGGGAGAGTCTGATTTCCCAACTTGTGAGTCGCCTGTATGGATCTTTGGAAGATCTTACTCCGTTAATTATGGTACAGATTTTTTGGAATCGAATCATGCCTATTTTTTTGTGGAAATTCTCGGAAAAACACTATATTTGTTAAATTCTTGCAGACATTGAAGAACTGAGACGGAGCGTATCAAGTTGTTTATGGATCACGTATAGGAAAAACTTTCCCAGTATAGGAGGAACCACATTAACAACGGACAAGGGGTGGGGATGTGTAAGTTATTGGATAAGTTAAATAAAGCAAAACAAATCTAATAACGTTCAAAGTTTAAGCTATAAACTCATGATTGGTCTGACATCCATAGATGATACGCGCAGGACAAATGTTGGTGGCCAAAGCTCTACTCTTAAGACATTTAAGTAAGTCGCTGACTCACGGATTATACCTTTCTGAAGTTAAAGGTTTGAGTTTGTAAGATTGGTTTAATCGTTCTTCTAGGTCATGACTGGCATTGGGACACTACTTGCAGAGATAACGTTTACTTGCAAATAGTCTCCTTATTTGAAGACACAAAAGTAGCTCCGTTATCCTTGCATCAAATAGCTCAAAGTGGCGCCTCACTTGGAAAGCCCATAGGATCCTGGCTAGGTCCAAACACGGGTCAGTACTTTGTTCTGTAATGAAATAAATATTTTCTGTTTAAGAACTTATAAAAACTAATTTTATTTTGGGGGTTTTAGTGGCGCAAGCACTGAAGAAAATAGTATCAAGTGATTACGTTTCACTGGATATAAATATCCATATTGCAATGGACTCAACGGTAGTAAAATCGGAAATAAAAAGGGCTTGCCTTACTTCAAATCATCTACCAACATCCGTCCCACACACTCCTACTTACTTCGTCTCAACACCACGGTAGATAGAGCTTCCAAAACCTGTTTTCATGCGTTGGTTTGGAATGTGAAACCATTTTTCGACTACGTTTGTATTTTCAGTCCGGACCCCAAATGGAAACCATTGCTACTCGTGATTCCACTTAGGTTAGGCCTATCCGACTTGAACGAATCTTACGTACCTGGAATCAAAGCTGCTTTGGAAATTCCTCAAAATATTGGGATAATCGGAGGTCGTCCGAATCACGCCCTGTATTTCATAGGCTATGCAGGTTAACATTCAAAAATGCGTAATTATAGTATTTTGATTAATCTATTTTTCTTTGCGGGGCAATCTGAAACATGTTTGATTTTCTTGTTGACTTAGCTAATGAAGTGATGTATTTGGACCCACACACTGTTCAACCGTCTGTGTTTGTACACTCCAAATTAACGGACGAGGATAAAGCAGCCGACGAAACTTATCATATTCAAAAACCAGGACGAATGTCATTCAGTGCAATGGACCCATCGATAGCTGTGTGCTTCTTTTGTAAAACTGAATCTGACTTTGATGCAGTTTGTTTAAAGCTAACGGAAAGATTCCAAATTACACCCCTCCCCTTATTCGAAATCTGTGAAAGAAGACCTCATGACTGGTCCTCTGCTCCTGTGGTTGTCTCCAGTACGAAAAGTGTAAAAAGTCCTCCAAAGCCTTCTCCTTTATCATCGCTAGGATTCACAACGCTCAGTTTTGGAAACATGACTGGAACTTCTAGCAAAGCTTGTAGTAGTGGCCATTCCATTCCTAGGTCAGGAGGAGGGTCACCAAGCTCATCAATTAGTGGCCGTAGTAAAAGTGATATTGATGATGAGGACTTTGAAATTCTTGGTTAATCAATTGCATATATATTTTGATATATTCGATGAAAATCGCGGAAAATCGCAAATGAAGTCATTCTTACAATATTCTACAGCTTTGCCTAAAATAATTGTTTTATAATTGTGTAGTTTATACTTTATAAACGTTATTAGATTAGATTAATTATAAATTCTCATACCAATTCCTAGAATAGCCGAAGAAAGTAAATCAATTAATAGACCCATTGAAACGATCGTCTTTTGGTTTGATCTGTTCTTCTTTAAAGCGGAATAAATTTTTAAAATTCAAAATGTGTCAAGTCATTAATAAACTTCAAACTTATTGAATAACATGGAGTTTCACAAAAACAAAATAGTTACTTTAAACATTGGAAAATTCCAAGTTATAGTTTACCTCAACTTCTTTCTAATGATGCACTAATGTATTGTCATAATTTTGCTCGTCACGAGTTCTCTTAATTACAGTTTTATCAATCTATCGTCAGCATACGGATTTTACCTGGTTCAACAAATTTGTTCGATAACCTTCATTTAACCAATACATTTATAAATGCATTTGAAACAAAGGTCCACAACAAATTATTCGTTGTTCTTCTAAATTTATCGCATACATTCATATGCTTTTATACAATAGCTGATTGCCTAGAATGCATGAAACTAGTCTTCAAAAATAGGAATAGAACATTTTGGAGCAATAATTGGCAGTCGTCTTTTGGAAGAGTCTCCAGTCGTCATTTTTTGGTCCATAAAGAATCTGTGAACAATTTCCTAAGAGCCACTAAATAATTTTTGTTATCAATTTCCACTAAAACATTCCTTTTTATTGCGCTAAAATGTTTCATAAATTGTTCCTGCTATCCACCTTTTTCGTGTTTGCATCCGCATCATCTTATCTTCTACCTGACACTGTCGTCTTCCGGCACTGTATCGGTCCACTTTGCCCCAGAATCAGGTATGAAAAATCATGTGTCATTGCTCCAATAAATGAATATTTATTGCCAAAATATTATGTCATTTTGATGACTATCTTAGTTTTCCAATACGTCTCGAATCGGATGACACCTCAAATAAAACTGCAGACTGTAGTTCTGGCAATAATAGGGTGATTCCAGATCCTTCAAACTGTCAGATTTATTACGCATGCAGAAATGGAAGTGCCATCAAATACACCTGCAGTTTGGGATATGCCTTCCACCCAAGGTACAAGCTTTGCTTGCCTGAAACGATGGTAAAATCTTGTGGGAAGGTTTATTGTCCTCCAACTGTCCTCGTGGGGTATGTTCCTGATCCAAAGAACTGTAGCAGATACTACAGATGCATTTATAATCTCCCAATTCATTATCAATGCGCATCTGGATCCGTTTATGATGAGGAAAGTGGAAGATGCAAAACTTATGATAGTCCTCCAGAATGTTTGGTTGGCAAAGGTAGTAAGGAAACTGCAAAATATACTACTACATACTATGATTAATTATGTCGTACTTTCCCCATCAATCTAATACTTTTTAAATGCAGGTAATCTCACTACAACTGTGAGACCAACGGAATTGCCTGAAATTTCAACGACTTTGAATTCAACTGAAGTTCCCGATATTTCAACGACTTTGAATTCAACTGAGGTCCCGGAAATTTCGACCACTTTAAATTCAACAGAAATTCCTGAGATCTCGAGTACGGTGAGCTTAACAACAGAGATTCCTGAAATGTCGACACCCGTGAGCACCAGCACTGTGATCCCTGAGAGTCCTAGTACCCCAGGTGAATTTTCAACCCCATCATTTTCCCCAGAAGATGTAACCACCGCCGTACCAGTGCCAGTAGAAATCGGAAGCGTATAAAAATACTTTGTGGGGCATTGTGAAATTGTCAAAACCTGTTGTTTCTGGAATAAATAAATGAACTTTTAACCCTAAGACGCAGCCCTATGGATACTTTAGTCATGATCTTTTCAATAAAATTATAAAAATGGACTAGTCCTCAAGAAGTTTTCACATTAATAATGTCCATGTCCTTAAACGTCAAAATTTCATCGGCCATTCATTTATATTTTCACTCAAAATTTTAAGTTCTCTCTTCATAAGCCCTTTCTCAATCATGATTACCTTACTGGCTGGTCAGAGTCACACAAGCCGTATCCCTTCAGCCGCAATAGCCCATTTGTACAAAACGTGGATTCATACGAACTCGAATCAAACATCTTCAAATCATCCGATCTCTTACCAGAAAAAGTCACCTAAAAGTTCAACAAATTGCAAAGTCAGTAATCCATTATCGGGATGGAATATTCTTCCAGGGAATTTAGGTTTCATGAATTTTCGATGCTCATCAAATTCTAACTCGGAAGACGTTGCTTCAAAAGCAAAAGTAGCAACAGCGTTAGAAGCGCCTATACCCATACTCACCAGTGGCATGACGGTTACGAATTCCCCAATTAAGGATGTTGCGGGTCTGCGTTCATATCCGATGGGCTACCTTCCCAAAGAAATACATCGACTTGGAGAAGGGGAAGAATTCAACCTTATCGAAAAGGAGGGTAACATACAAGGTTGGTCTTAAGAAACTCGCATAAAATTGAAACTAAATCAATAACTTTATCGCATATTAATTCTTGTAGTATCAAGATATAACACGAAGAGCCAGTACAAGTATGAAATCACTGATACAAGAGGCGAAGCATTTTTACAAGTGGAACAAACTTATGAAAGCTTTCCTCCTCGGTTTGAACTAAAAATTTATGATCAACAAGGAAATGTTTTAGTACTCCATAAGCTTCTTCAGAACTTGTCTTCTCATTTACTGGTACCCATCAAAACTATCCAGTCCCTTCACACAAAAAATTTAGAGGTATTTAATTTTTTTCTTTAAATAGAATATGCAAATTGTATGTCCCGGGTGTCAATATCTTGGATCAATTGAGGAGAAAGTTGTAGTGAATGAGGAAAATCCACCTCTATTTGAAATTAAAGATTGTCATGATGAGGTCCAAGCTGTAGTAACATCAGACTTTTCAAACACGATGTATGGTCTACGACGATCGATCCAGGTAAATGAGTAACTGAGAAACACATGTCCTTCAGTCCTGACCTTAAGTTAATTTTCGATTACGACCATCAGGTTTTAGGCCCTGACAGGAAAACAATTATTGGAAAAATCCATAAAAAGTGGGGAGGATTTAAAGAAACATTACAATTAAGCATAGCCATCCCGCAAAACACTTTAGATTCAAAATTCAGGGCTTGCCTTATCGGGCTTAGCATCCTGCTTGTATGCAGATGTAGTTTGAACTACTTCATGTTTTAATTTTTGGAATAATTGATTCATCTTGAATTGTTTCAATTTTTTTAGAGTAATCGATACATTCGCTGAAGTTGAGGAACTATGGGATAACACGGACTATAAAAATCTAACAAAAATTTTATGTGCTATCAAGATTTTTTTATATTAAAAAGTGGTGCTGGGATACTATACGTGCAAGGACCGAAAAATATTATTTTTAAAATGAAACTGCTCATAATTTTATTTAGTATGCACTTCGAGTTTAAGTAATTGTGAAATTCAGATGAAAATGAGTCTCAATTAGGAAGCATCATGCATGGCATTTTAAGACTACGAATATTATCATTCATCGAGAACTTACCAAAGAGTCAACAAATTTTCCACAGAAATTACGGAGAACAAATTGACTCATCAACACAAACGACAGAGATTCAGAAGCCACCTCATCCGCAGCTTAATATTGTCCTCAAAGATGCTTACAAGATTAGAATAAATCAGTTAAAACTTCAACCAGTCGGTATGCGCTCGACTTGACTTATTCAAGCTCATCATTAGTGAGAATTTGACTTTACACACTTAAGAGAATCACGTATTTAAACTGTAAAGGATTCTTCTGCATTTCCCCTACTCAAATATATAAGACCTTCCAGATTCATGATGAACATTTTTAATGTTAGTGATTCAGAGAAAAAAATTCCCGAGTACATTTCATTAACAAACAAGTTGCGTCAGGAATTGAACCTGAATTTTGCGATCTCTCAGAGACCATCGAATCTCTGTGCAAATCAAGATGTGATATCCTTTGATGGTACGTTTCGTGAAGAATCTTCACGCTGAGAATCATGCCTCGCTATGGCGTCACTTTCCACACACTGAAGCACATAGGATAGCCACACCTTGGTTTGCATTAAAGACGCAAATCCTAGTCATTACTATAGACCACAAATCCATTTTGATGAAGGGGAATTGATTTTTCCAGAAACGATTTTCCTGCTTAATCTAATCTATTAATGACTATTTTTAGTATCACCGAAAGGCTTAAAGGACATGTCAAAGGAATCTCTCCGTGATTTCGAGGTGCTTGATGTTCTGAGCGACAAGAAATTGTTGCTTGTGAAACTTCATCATGCTTTGAAAACGGAAAAGTATGAGCTGATGGCGTACGAACATAGTCAGGGCGAAGGAGGCGAATGTCTAGTCAAAGTTCTTTTGGAACGAAATCCCAAGAGAAAGACGATTGTAAAGAAGAAACATTAGTATATTTAAAACTATAAATATTTTGGTTTGTGATAGTTTAATTTTAATTAGGCAGCGAGAATCCATTCTCCTCCTGATGTTTCAATAGGATACGTCTACGATTTGGAAGGAGTTCATCGAACAGCAATAATTGAGAATGGTGGGGAGGATAAGTGCCTGTTCCAAATTCACACAAAGTCTCCCTCAGGATGGCAGCAGAACGGAAAGGTTTGACTTGAACAAAAATAAATCTTCCGGAGGCCATAAATGGAATGGAAAATTTAATGAACTTGAAACTAAACTGTAGATTTACTCTGGCCGTGGGGACCGGCGTCTAGGTCATTTCATCAAGTTAAGTGGATACCATAAAGAGGAAATAATGCTCTACATAAGATTCCATCAAGAGTTGGACATCCTTTCAAAATGTAACCTGATTTTCGCAAGCATCTTCCTAGTATGTTGAAATGATACAAATAATGATGAGAACTGAGAACGAAGTCATTGTGTGGCGTAATTTGCATTTGCAAAAATGATTTTCTATGAAAATTATTTGTTGTTTTCAGATGACATACCTGAGATGATATGATGATGACGATGCTAGTATTGATGATTTACATGGGTCTACGCACGGAATAGAAAATGAATCTTTTTCCTTGGACCAGTCCATCAACATCTTTCAATTTCCTCATCAGTCATCATGCATTCCTGCGCACCTTTCAACTGAACTATTAGCTTCGCATAACAAATAACTTTTAATGTATTTTTGCTAAGTACTTGTGCAATTAAACGTTACACGAGTAAGGTTGATGATGCAATACATACAAACATGGATTGTGCTAAATGTCAATAATTTTCACCTCGTCTTTAGCAAGTTTTTGAAAGGATGGAAGTAGTTTTGTCGGCATACATATAAATATGTACATTTTGTAGAGTGGAAGTGAAATTGAAATGGAAATTTATGCGACAAATGTTAAACACTAAAAACTAATGTGATCTCCCATAAAGAATCCGAAAACTTAAGAAATACGTACATACTTACCAATCCACATTTTTCGTTATCTAACTTTAAGTAACGCAGTAATAATGTCATTGCCATTTATTTCCATCAAGAATGGGTACGATGATAATCATAATAACAATTCTGAATTAATTTTCTTTTCGTATTCCATCTACGACAGTAAAACGGAGATGTAATTTGAGCTACCTAATAGATTACCACTCTTGTTTTGGTAGTAGAAGAAGAGACATTTTTTTCAGCCTTTGAATTGAGCTCATACGAAAGTTGTTTATCCATTCAAGCAAAACAATCTTTTTATTGACGTTTGTGACGTAAAAGATGATTTGGGGACAATCGGTGACTGTGACGGCAGTGGTTGTGATTTCATCAATAGTTTTCATGTCATGCTTTCACCAAGTCCACTCCAATCTACGAGGGTATCGTGAGGCTTGTGGAACAAGGCTTCATGCCCGAGCTCGAGATACAATTGCTGAGGGTCGACAATGTGACACCAGTAAAGGTCTCGCTTGTTCAAGAACAGGCGTTTGTGACTGCTCCACTTATCGGGAGATTAGCCAAGTATGGAATAGAACTCATTGCGTTGTACGCTTAAATGAAACCTGCAGTTTCCAAAAGTTCCTGGGCTTCTCCGACTTGTCCTTTCTTCCGAATTTTACGCAATCGGAAAGATTGTTCTGTGGAAAAGGGGCAATCTGTACAGAATATGGATGCTCATGTGAAGAGGGCTACGAACCAGACAGAAATCACCTTAATTGTGTGGAGGAATTGGATGAAAATGGAGGCACAGCCTTGAGACCGCTCCAATTGTCAGTTTTAATTGCGGGTATGCTGACAATTTTGTCAGTGGATATAAATAAATGATTTCAACACAAACAGTTTTAGGAATCAAGTCATTTTTATTTTTCATTTCTGGATTACGTCACAATTTCCATTCCGTCATGTTAGCCTGTTAATTTTTCATTTCCACTTGCAATGGCTTAATTTCTTTATAACTTTAGTACAGGAATTACAATTAATGTAATATAATATATATATTTTTCTGATAAACTTGGTATAATAAAAGGTAAAAGTTTCTATTCTTCATAATATTGTATTTCAGCGAAACTTGATTTTAAATATCACGCACATCAAAGCAACTTTATTTATTAGAGGTCCTTCGTCTGCGATTCTTTATGAATCTTTAAAATAATAAACACTTGTCACATAAGTAGTATATACATTTAGTGATGTTTTTTATTTGCCTGCCAGAGAGAATAAAAAGTAGATGAATTAAATAGTGAATACGCAATAAAAATACTGTAGTTTGGTTTTTATACCTTAGTATTAAGAATGGCTCTGAGCAATGGCTATAAACTACAAAATTTGGGCATTATTATTTGTTTACTTTGACTTTTTACTCGGCTAATGCTAAAGTACACACAAATTGGAAACAACAGTTTGCTTTTTACTTTGCGTGCATTTTTTGTGATCTTGAATCTTGATCCTATCACGAATCAGAGCAATCTTTTCGGCATCGGTACTAAGATAAATCTTGGATTTTTATGTGTTTGCTTAGGGATTTATTTTTTTTATTGTTTGATTGTGCGGAATTTCCTTGTTTAATATGTATAAGGTATTGGTTGGTTTTTTAAAGTGTAAGTTGTTGTTGTAATATGTAAACCTCAATTCCAATCTTATAAAATCCTTTCACCGAATAACCTAAGATTTTAATTTTGTTACTACAAAGAACTATGATTGTTTGTGAGTAAAAGTAGAGTACTGTCAGTGCTTTTGCGATATCTTCGCATTGCATTGTACTACATTGTAAAATATTAATTCAATTTCAATCAAAGGTTTCATTGCATTGCTTTTGTTGCATTATCACTGGAAATAAAGCTTATATACATTTTTGTTGGACTTATAGTCAAATTTGATGGCTTTTCTTGTACTAATTAATCCTATAAATTGTAATAATAATTAGTTATACATACATTTGTGAAGGGTGGTAGTTGTAGGTATCCAAACTGCAAATAGAAATATTTTTGTGATTGCATATTTTAAAAACTAGATAAGTTTTACGTCTTCATAAACTATACATTATTTCTCAAGGTATTGCATTGGAAGGCAATGTTTGGTTATGCCACTTCATCTTACAAGGGAATGTACACATATTTTATAAGTTTATACATACATCTAGCACACTAACCTTTTCCCTAAAATTAACCTTTTCTGAGTAATTTATTCTTAAATGTCTTACAGTTAGTCTTACTATTATTAATGAAGAAATCGGGTAAGCGATATTACATAAAAGTATGTATTCTTTAAAAACAGTCACGGCACATTTATAGTAGCGGAGATCTAAGATTCAAGTGTACAGCAGCCTTCTTTCCAGTTCCACGAAAAAAAATAATAATTTGTATCGCACTTTCTAAATCAATCCAAAGCCCTCTGAGCCCTCGTTGATCGCTATACGTAATGCCTTCTCAAAGCCTTCGTAGCTGTCATAGTCAGGCAGACAGAGTTGGTTGAAGCACGTATGAGCTGTTGGCTGGGGGGAAAATGATTTATATTGATATTAGGTTTCACTTTGAAGAAAGCACAAACCATGGTGGATGCTGGAAATGAAAGTGAAAAGTAGGACATACCAGATTTCCATATGTTGGAGCAGGGGTAATCTGAAACAGCGGTGATAGCTCCCGAAATCCTCCTGCAAGATGAAAACAAACGAGAAAAGATTAATTGAATGATTTCTCCTGTACTTAAGAAAATTCCAAAAGTTTGACAAACCAGGGGGAAGTTGAGAACATCCTGTGGTGAACTGGAGAAGTCTAGCTTTCTCCTCTTCGGACATGTTAGCGACAGCTGTCCAAAACCAGTCTAGAATCTTTCTAAAGTCACCAGTAGCTCCACAAACCACATGATGTTCCCGAAGCTCGGTAACGCTATATTCGCTGGTGCCACACATTAGTAACTGTAAAGAGAAGTCGCATTCATAAATGAATCGGTTTATATTCAATTTTACTAGGTCATTGAATACTTATCAGTCTGTGTATTTCATTTGAAAATTGTGTTTTACCTCCAATTCATTCTCGTCGAAGATGCTCATGAGCTCATCAGGTACTGTTTCATTTAACCCTTTCTGAAAAGCCTCGATTTCAGTTTTCACCTTCCCTGCGAGTCGGTACTGTGCCAGTGCATTTAGGTATTCTCGCTTGTTATCGTTTGTGACACTAACTCTTGCTCCGTCGGTAATAAGCTCCACAGTCTACGATCATGACCACGATCACGATAAAAAAGACAAAAAAAATGCTTTTATGGGACTTGAGGAAAAACAAAATCTCTCGAGTTACACAAATAAGAAGTACTTCAACCTTCAAAAGTTTTCCTGATGGGGCTTCCACCTCGAATTAGGATTAGGATGAACGAGACGAGATTCTCCAAAAGATATGAACATTCCGACTGGATTTCCACCTTCAAACAGTCTAGCGCACACTTGCTCAAACCACTCTCGACGAAGCCCACCCCAATCGATACCTTTTACAAATTAAATCAAGAGAAATAGTTCCAAGAATAATTAGCAACTTTTAATGCCAGGTTTGATCTCCGAAAGAACACCTTTTACGCTTTAATATACCACTTTAAAATAGGGAGTAGTCTTTCATCATACCTTGTTCTCCAACAAAACTGATTTCGAAATTGCGACACCAGTCAGTACTTGACAAGCCTTTAGTTGATTTCCATGTCTAAATGGAGAAATAATCATATGAAGAGAATAATGAAGAAATAATATGAAATGAAAAATTAAGCAATCAAAAGCAACTTAAAAAGGATAATAATTATCACAATTCTTTTAAACACTTACACTTTCGATAATATTATCGCGAGTTATTTTTAGTGTAATTTTGTCCCTTGGGTGTTTTCTATGAAATTCCCTGAGCTCTTTAAAAAAGTGCTCTTGCTTGTCTTGGAAAGTTTCTGAACCACCTATGCAAAAAATCAAAGATTGTAATGATTTTTTACAACATTAGTCATTGCGACGTTTTCAGATTGATTAAGCAATTTTCTTAACCTATATTTCTGAGAAGGAAATGAGTAAAGGTCGCAACAACAATTTTTGCATCTTTCATGGCAAGTTTTATTGCCGGTTGCGATCCATCATCAATCAAAATGGTAGGAAGTCCTTGCTGATTGTTTGCCATGAGAAACTGAAGCTATAAGAAAAAAAATCAAGGATAAGTGCTTCGTCAATTCACTTCCCTGCTGAATCCTCCTCTCTGCTGCAGCTCTCAGCAGATAGTAGATACAAAAAGCATTCCAACCTTTGTGTTCGGTGAAAGCCGAAACGTTGCGACACGCATAGGAAGCACTTTGAGGAAATATTCCTTAATCACTAGCTGCTTCGACGTTACGGACACATAAACTTTTCTGACTTTATTTTGCACATCATTGCCAACGCAGAGAAGCCTTCCTTCGTAATAAACATTTGAACTTTTTGCTGCAACATTTTTCTGAACTGCTGCAGCCTCAGTGGTGTTAAGCACGATAATATCGAACTTTCCATTTTGAACGGGTTTGTCGTCGTACGTTAAAGTCCCATGAAACACGCCCGCCTCTCCAAATCTAGTTTGCAAAGATACTCTACCCGTGTCTGCTGCATTGTTGCATGAGGTTAGTGGGCTAATTACGTTCAGTAAGGAGGTGTTGTTCGTAGTGGGCGTTGAGCTGGTTGTTGATGATCCGCTAGAGTCGTGGGAAAATTGGACGGAGCAGTTCTGGCAAGACTGATTCCCAAGACATTCATCGATCTACATGACAAGAAGCATTGATTTCACATCTTCAACTAAGCATAAAAGCGCTGGAAAACATGCCTATTTATCTACCTGTTCCGCGCAGAATTGAAAGAGGTCCAAAGCGAAATCCTGATTTCGACATGCATTTCCATACGTATCTCTGGGCTCAACGATTAGTTTATGCGGTTGACCTGTGACGCACACAACCGTACTTGTTTGTTTTAAGAAGAGAGTCTTGTGAGGATCGATTGTTCCAGGAAGAAAGGTTTTAATAAATGGACTCCCTCGAACGTTGGCATTCTCAACCAAAATGTGAATTGAATACTGGCCTGATTTTCGAACAGAAAATTTTACAACGACCAAGTTTGCATCGTTAGGATCTTGGCCACCAAACTCTGTCACGACTGCAACTTTTTGTGCGTCTTTCTTTACTTCAATGAGAACATTGTCTCTATCACAAATAGGGTATGGTCGTCCACCCCTCTGGAAAAACTAAAAAAGGGGGAAAAGGATACAAAAAAGTAAAACATCTCCAGTAGTTTCCAGCCCAAAATTTATACATTTTCCTGCGACAGATGGACAGACAGGCCCAAGGTGTTTAGTGGATATCACTACTATTAAGCACTTACTACTGCATTGCCATTGCTAAATAAATAACAACTGGAACTTACTCGAATACTAAAGCTCACTGTTTGGCCGACTGGAACTGGGTCATTCCAATCGAATTCCACCTGACAATTGTTCGCTAGTGAGAATTTCCCAGAGACGTACTGTAAAATAGCTTGCTTAGCATCCAACACTTGAGGAAAATATGATGCGACCGCACCAAATCCAGCAACACTTAACGTTACCAGCAACATTGTTCCTGTTCCAAGAAAAATAGTTTCGTTTTTACAAAGGGCTTCTTCTCCTTGTCTCCTAAATTTTACTAATCACATCACAATCACCTCCAAACTGAAAGTATGTATGTTCATTTTATGAAATAATATTTGGAAACAAGAGGGGAATGGTGGAGAGTCAAAATGATTTAATTCTAAAGGATATTCGTATTCTTCCTGGTTCATATAAAAATAACCATTGAGATGAATACCATTTGCATTTGAAATGGAAACTGACTACAACAACTAACTAATTGAAACAGTCACGTCACACTACCAACACTTTAAATTAGGATATTATTTGCATTGAAATGTCTCTGCCTTCTGTCACTTTTGCCATTATCGGTTCTGTTTTTCATGTGATATCAAACAAGATAAAAAATATTCCTGTTTTCTTTCGGATCAGTCCGGTCAGTCATCGCTTATTTGCAATTCATCCTCGAACTAATCACAAACTGAACGGTTTTTATTTTCAGTATTGAAATCAGGGGTATTTGCTTGAGGTGCAAATCCGGCAAAGAAAAACAATGTTTTATTATCCTTTCGACAAAAATAAATACGATAGTCGATAACAAAGGAAATGTGAAAAAAAATATTTGTGAATCAAACACTGCGTAAAAAACTTGTATATGGCTAGAGGTCACAAGACGAGAAA
Organism: Seira musarum; assembly: GCA_027743895.1. NCBI lineage: Eukaryota > Metazoa > Arthropoda > Collembola > Entomobryomorpha > Entomobryidae > Seira > Seira musarum. The sequence continues at coordinate 16,758 of JAHZMX010005306.1, forward strand.
AAAGTTGGATGTGGAGCCTGGCTTTCTTAGAACTGAAACAATGCCGAATTAATTTCAGGGTAATAAAATGATGAAATAGAATGCAATCACTGCAATTAATATTGATTGAAAAGTGTAGGTAGACGGAGATATATGAAGAAATTATTAAAAGGAAAAGCAATAAAATAATAAAATGGGTTATTATTCAGGATTACAAAGAGTCTTGACATACCCCATGTGTTCCAAATTGATTGATGATCTAATCCAATAATCCTGTTCCAAAGACTGTTTTTCAAACTTTCTAATCCAGCGAGTCCCCTATATACAAAAAGAAGATTATATAGCTACTCTAGAGCACGTACTTCCCGAAAATCATGCAAAGATCAATTGTAGATTTTACTTAATGGCGCGATTTCTATTCGATAATACTTGATATATGAATAATATGGCGAAAATTATGAATTACTTAACTCTAGAAGAGTTAGTTTAAAAAATCATATCATAATCGATAAGAGAAATGTTATATGTTGAAACATTGCCTTCAAACTACTCACCCAGGTAGTGTTTGTCGAGCAATTGTCCACATTGGAACAATCTTCTCCCCAATTGCGTCCTGTAGTCTGGCCAAGTCTTCAAACCAGTAAGCGTCTTCAATGCTATTGACTCCAAGACTATTGAACCTGATATGTCAAATGAAAATGATCATTGTTGAAGGGATAACAGAAATGAAAAAGGAAATTCTCTTTTCACCCATCAAAGCCATTGTTTGTGCATCCTTATGCAAAACAATCATAACATTTTTCAAGGTTGCGGATGCCAATAATGCATTAAATGTGATATGATCATTGAAACAAATTCCTTTCATGTGTCCCACGTGTAGTCCATGAGCCTTTTAAGCACACCACAAGAGAAGCAAGTGAAGAAAAAATGCATCATTCTCCAGGACAAACCGGAAAATTCTGGATCATCAAAAATTATTGGTTTTGCAAAAGGTTAAGTGCATGGACTTTGTGAAGGACGTTTCTGACCCATCTCAACATTTTGATTGAAAATATTAGAAAGAAATACTTTTTTATTACATACTATGAGCCTGCAATGATGATCAGAGTCAAGAAACTCTGAAAAGGACTCAAGGATGCGAAAGTCTTGAATGGAATGTTTTTCTCTTCATTTTCAACCTGCTACCAAATAGTAGAACTAGTCCTAACCCTACCTTCATTTGAGACCTTTATCTCAAACCACTTGTTCAAAGCTTCAAAGTAGACATGAGAAAAACAAATAATGAAAGGGCCATTGACTGCTTCGTTTCCTAAGATTACATAAATGCTCATGGACCCGAGATTGAGATCTCTCTCTCAGTCTTTCCTGCTACACTGTGTAGCCTACACACTCACTTTAGATGTCACATGGCAAAAGTCTCACATTTCCTTTTTCTTACATGCTTGCACTTGATCATGCACATGTACTTAAAAGTTCAAAAGTGTGGAATAGCATCACTCACTTGGGTGCATAATCCATCAACCCATGGTCATCAAGCCAGAGACGAAGGATTAGTCTTTGCCTCAAAATATGAGCTGCTCGCTTTAATCTCTCACGGTCCTGTTGACTCAAGTTGATCTGAGGGAGTTCTTCGTTGTTATTCACCAAAGGGGAGAGATTGGGGACTGCGGGTTGGTCGCCACCGTTGTTGTTACTGTTCGCTAAACTGGCGATGTCAATGCCAAGTTCATGAGTCAGTTGGTCGAGCTGGACCACCGACACCAAGGTCACGACACCTGCAACAAAATGTATAAACTTTAATTTGAGGCTCAAAAGTCGATTAACTTTTGAAATTGCAAATGCTATAACAGCTCACTCAGTTATTTGCAGTCAGCCCAAGGAAATGAGAAACGAAGCCAAAATTATATTTGATAAAATATTGCCATAATCTTGTGTAACCTACAACATTTTGTGTTCGTGATCCAATGCAGCAATCAGCATCGTAATTCTAGACAAAGCATGTAAAGTGATGCGAACAAAAAAAGTCCACAACGGAGAAGCAAAGCAGACAATTAGATTATGCATATTATCACGATTAGGATGATGATGCTCATGCTTGTGATTCATTGAGCCAGAGCCAAACAAGCAAAAGGACTAAAGCATGAACTGGAAAGCGCAGTTTAGATGAATATGTGCATGAGCCGTCTTCTTTTTGTCTCTTGAGAAATTCGCTTCAGCTCACAAGTTTCAACTTTTTCTGAACCTATTAAGTAGCAACTTTAAGTATGCTCCATAAAGACAAGTTTGAAATAAAAAAAAATTGTTTACAGTACAAGTACAGCATGCGAATTTTTTGCGGCAAATGTTGTTCCAACAAAACTGAAACCTTACGATGAGATGGTGATATTAAGAAAAAGAAACAAATCTTCAAGGTCGGCTAGGCCAGAGCCTGAGCACGTAATATTTCTCTACTACAGATATAACCGTACCATCGCACATGGTGTCACACATCTCTCAACATGCATTTTAAGTAAATACAAAGTACACTGAAAGTAAAGTGGGTTTTCAGGTCTTTTCATATGGATTACGAAATAAAGCTTTAAGGATGTGCATAGGTATGTATGTTCCCATCAGAGCAGCAACAGCGGCAAGATCAGGGGAAAAATTAAAGAGGCATGATATCACATCCTATCAAGATGATTATGCTTCCGAAGAGACCTTTTAAGAGCAAACAGGAGGCATAAGCGGATTTGATTGGATTTAGGAGGCAGGCTAAAGGAAAGTTCCCTCTCAAAACGTTTGTCGTAAACAATTTTTGCTTTCCAATAAATGCAGGGACAATGCAAAAATATTTCACTACATTACTCAGAAAAGTAATATCTGAGAGAAAATAAAGGAGATACAGAATAAACAGATCGATCAAGATTATCTTCCGTTTTTTTTGCAAAATTCAGAGATAGGATATCATACGAGTATGCCTAAATGTCTTAAGTATTAAGTATAAAGCGATTAGAACTAGAACATTTGGAAGGTTATGAGCCAAGCAAGCAAAGATTATTGGGGTTGAGCATACGAAACGTACCATGGGTACCAATAGGCCGTACACCTATCATACTAGCTGATTTCTTGGGTAGTCAGACAGAGGTACAGGCGGAATCATAACGACATCAGAGCGCGTGGGTTTTGCAACATGGAAAATTGATGAAATGTCTTGTTCTGCTTAGTTAGATCCCTTTAGCGAGCTTTTCTTTTACAACAAAAAAGGATCTTCTTCGAAATAACTTAGTCATTTACTAGATGTTCTTACATTATCCTTAGCATTATCTTTTTAAGGTAAGAGTACGCCACATAATAAGATTTTTTTAAGCTTTTTATAATGGACTTTGCATTACATTTGCATTTCGAATTTCGTTTAAAAGATTAGCCAAAGTATCTTACAATTTTCTCATTTTACAAGATCGCACAACCAATTGTGCCACAGTTATTATTAATAGGATTATTATAATGAGAACAACACATTTTCTGGCGGAGTGGAATGGATAGGGATTCGATATGTACTAGTTTAGCTCAACAATAAAAGGAGGATTACGATTTCCCGGTAAAAGTTAAAGTATTTTCCATTGTAAACTATTTCAGTATATATCTGCATGGTAGGGAGAAGGTTGAGCCGTAACTTTGTATTTTAAGCGTTTCACATAAAAATTTTTGTTCCTTTACCCTTAACAGAAATACCTTTTCTTTAAGTTCCTTAGCTTCCTTCACTTAAATATTTAAGTAGCCACGTGTGAATACAAATACATTTTTTCTGAGAACAAAAAATGTTTTCATAAAGTTTTCTACAAGTGAAGTACGTCCGTGAGTACCTAGTCAAGTCAATAGTAAAAAAACAATCGTATCCTTCCTTAAATCCCAATTCTGTAATCAGAAAGGAGGTAAAAGTGGCTCGTTTCTCTATTTTCTTGGAAAATATATATAGATGCTTTAAAGAAAGCAAAGGACAATAAGCTCCATCAACACTGGCAGAGAAAGAGAATGGGAAAACAACGAAGTATTTAATTATTTATTCATTGTATATGGTCTCTCATTTTAACGACCATGTAATATATCCAATCCACGAATGTAGAGAGAGCAATAGCCCTGGTCTAACTTCTCCTGAAAAAATATAAGCACGCGCTTAAGCCTAAATACAAGTTTGCTATTTGAATATATAGCAGCCTTTTCTTCGACTAGAAATGCTATCCAATTTCTTAACTGAAAGGAAGGTATGGCGGATCAGAATGGACGTGACTTTGTACAATAAAAAATGTAAGTAATCGTTATAGTATGTACGAAATAGAGTACTCCCTTCAATTTTTTATGATTCCCTTAGTTTTGCTTTTCTTCCTCCCAAAGACTTTTTTCTCAATGGATTGGGCCTGGATTCGAATCTTTTTATTTTCATGTGCAATATCATTACATTACAATTCAAGAGTAGAGTGGTGGTGGTGAAAACCCCATAAAAGCTGAGAATGGCACAGAACACACTTTTTTTTATTTGGAAAGGTAAAAACTAGAAATGGAATGGGCAAGCAAAATAAGAAACGACTTTTCGTCCAGACTTTTACTTATTTTCCTTTTCTCACTTTGTTCAGCCTTTTCTGAGAAGAGAAAAAAATCTTTGCAATTGTTTTCCTTTTCCTTACAACAACTACTAATACATTACATCTTTTTAAAAGGTTTAATGGTCATTTTAGAAGATGATAACACTTCCAAAGCAGAGGAGTAAGAGTAAAGGTGATCTCGGAACTGGAACAGTTGACTTGACTCCTCTGATTTCGGGTGAGAGGAAAAGAGCTAATCTACAATGCGATGCAATGTGTCAGCAGCACGTTCTCCCTCTGCAAATATTTTTACTCGCAAGTCGCAAAAACAAAACACACGTTCCCCCTTCTTCTATTATAGCAACTCTTGGAGAGCCAGAGAGCAGCGTTTGTTGCGACAGAAATGTGTAAATAAGTAGGTTTTTGGGATCTTGTCAGCTTTCTTTCTTTCCCAAAGAAGAAAAAATATTTACTCTTTTCTTAAAAGAAAAGAATGTGTTCGTTATGTTAGCACTAAGACCATTCCAAAGTGAAAGGAAATTTGAGCTGACTATGAGCACAATCGCTGGAAAAGAAATAAGTAATAATGCTCTACAATATTGAAATC